>JBBPNN010000197.1:0-38901 GCA_038090935.1 Hortiboletus campestris
CGCCGTCTCGCTCGACTTGGATCCAGCTTCCTTCAAACGCTCATCGCGCCTTGTTCTCTTTCCATTATCTTGGCGTTTATCATATCTATCGTTCCCGTTCTCAAAGCATTATTTGTCTCTGATGTTCCAGGGATGAATATGTCACCTGCGCCGGACGGCCAACCACCCCTTGCCATTATATTAAACACTACGACGTTCATCGGGGGTGCCTCGATTCCATTAGGATTAATGACTCTTGGTTCGGCGCTGGCGAGGATGGAAATTCCCGGTGGACGTCTTCGTTCCCTCCCCCTTGGAGCTGTCGGTGCATTGACCATTGGACGATTGGTTATCATGCCCGTCCTTGGCGTACTCGTTATCCAAGGATTAACCCAAGTGGGGATGTTAGACGCCAACGACAAAGTCTTACGATTCGTATGCATGTATGTCATCCACCTGCATTCTTCGTTACGGGCTCCGATCAACGTCACCATGCAGCTTCCAGTCCTGTTTGCCGACGGCGACGGCTCAGGTGAGTGGTCTCGTTTGTATCATAGGTTCCTGTCACGACGTTCAACACCCCCTGGTTTGCTGTTAGGTTATCTTGACCCAAGTCTATTCCGGAACGGGCAACGCGCAACATCTCTCGGTGTTCCTTGTTCCACAGTATATGCTCATGTTTATCACGATGACTGCATTTACGGCGTACACGTTGCACCTACTCTTTGGTTAGAGTGGTCTTGCACCATTCTAGACCTCCATTCGTACCGAGAAAACTTTCTGTATTGTTGCTTGTGAAGATGGTGTTTTCTGTGGAATAGGGCCCTTGCATTGTATAATACTGTATGTAGACTCGGAGTACATGTCCTTATACTTACATATCGACGACCACTCTATGCAATGTCAACCGTCTGACGCAGTGTTCGTAGGTGAGCTGGTCACTCAGACTAAGATTCGGACAAAATACTGCATTCCCGCTGTTGTTTCTTCCTAACGCTCCAGCGTGTGCTCGGTTGTGTCGACCCATCGTCGGACAGACATGTGAGTTCTGAAGCGATCCATGCCCGGGATGTCCTTGTCAAACCACTACATGCTGTCACCATCGTCTACATTGCGGCGTGCCAGGCAGAAGTACTCCTCGCGTCGGGTATCGACCAAGGGAACAAGGCTGACCATCGGACGGGCGGGTCGACGATGTCAAGAAAGCAAATTCTGATGGCGTTTGACCAACCTTGACTGTCCGCAAGCTCGGACGTTCTGCACCACAAGTCGCTGAACGAGTCGACTCGACTCAGACTTTCTCTGGATGATTCGCATACCGGTCCGTCCGGTGTATGTCATTGTCATTGTCTGCGCTTCCAGGATCCATCGTCCTTTCAAGGGGCGCCACGTCATGCGAGGCAGCACGTCCTTCTCAACCGTACGACGCATGCAGAAGATTCTCTCATATCGCCTTCACTTTGTGGCTAACAACTTGGAACACCTTGGTAGACAGCCGGGACGCCAGGCGAGAGTCCACGTGGCACAAGATGCATCGTCTGGATCCGGCCCTGTGCGTATAGTTCGTGGGGTGGTGTCGGTCGTTCTTCACTTGAATCAGGGCAAGGCCGATGTTCCGAACAACATCGGGCTAGGAAAGGGATGATCAAGTCTACACCCCCTGTCTAGATGCGTGGCACCATCAAGCATCAGAAATTCGACATGTACATACAAGCCTTTGGCCCTTTTCTGGTGAATCTCCACGAAATGACGGCTATCCTCGAAGTCCGCGTCCGCGTTGGGAGAGAAAATCTCTGAGCGCACACCAACGCTACCCATTGTGGGGCAATCTCAAGTCCCACAGCGTACAAAATCATCCTGTTTCTGACCTGATGTCGCTGTAGAGGGTCTGTATGACCCACCTAGCACCCGGGTTACCCGAATTACTCGAGTGAGCATGGCGTTTACTTGCAAAGGTCTGCCATGGGATGTGCTCGCGTGGCAAACTTTTGTAAGTACATGCCTTGCTTGAGGGCAGATCCGTCCTGATTAACCTCCATGTGGTCCGCTCGTCAACGGTCAGCCTTGAGAAGTTGAGTTTCCATGCAAACATTGAGGATGTAGACGCCTGTTGGGAATGCCCACAAAGAACCCCAGAAGCGCCCGGCAATCGAGGTAAGCCAAAGTTTCCCTCTAGTAAGAGTCGGACGCAGTGGCCCATCGGCGAGTCGTTGGTCGAGAGCGCTTTCGTCGATGTCTTCGTATTTTGTAGTGGAGAGGGAGGTCGAACTGACACTCGGACAGGGCACACCCGGCTTGGGAAACAGCGCTGGCACCGGTTTTCTATGACGCCGACCTAGGTACACGCGTTACTCCCATTCTACGATATTCAGGGACCCTACGCCTAGTACGCTGCATCACAGCAAAAGTGAGCCGGCGTCTCGCAACTGTCGATTCGCCACCGGCCCATCAGCGAATCCCCCCCCCCTTCTCTCGCCTCTCGCGTTGCCGCTTTCATGCGCTGATCTCCCTTGAGGTTCCGTTTTGCTTCCATTTCCACTCGCTTGGGTGGGTTTTCTGTTATTCGTCCGTTGTCTTTGCTGCTTCTGGAAGTAGATCGATTGAATTTTTGAATCTGTATCTGTGATATCCACGGAACCTAGTAGGTGTATTATATACTCCGGAAAAACGTGGGATAAATTCTCGGTGGGAATGCACGTCTATCACTGTAACACGCCAGAAGAGAGTTCTAACCGAAGCCTAGCCATAACGCGTACGCCGTCATTGCAGTCGTCGACAGAAAAACTTATATCCGCCGATCAAATAACTAGTGTAGGGCTACAGGGGACTCATCCGGAACTTTACGGTAAACTATCAAGATGCGGGAATCCTTTACTATCACAGATTGACATGCTGGATTCAAAATCCGGCCTCAGCCAGTAATATAGACAGGTTGCTTGCAGTACAAGTGGTATGGTGTATTGTATCTAATCAAAGGGCATATTCTAAGAGCTATTTCCGGGGTAACTGATGATGAGATCAGTGAGATGTCAAGGCCCGGGGAGCATTATGGGACATGTGACTGCTCGACAACGACGGGAAACCCGACATAGTCGTTTGACAGGTTTGGAACAAACACATCGTGTGTTGGCAGGAACACTGTGGCAGTGCTGATGCTGCTGGCCATGCTCACGAGTCACAGCGACGGTGCGTATTCTCGAACTACCCATCTCTGAGAGTCCACGAAACCGTGACTCATTCGCTCAAGTGGGATTTTCCGCAAGGTGGTCGTTGATCACCTATATTGTCGTTTGTAGGATGTGAGTTTCATCAAAGAACGCATGAGTCCAGGTAGATTTCATGGCAGGCCTTGTGGAGACCATTTACACGGTCGCTGAGCGCTAAGTATCTAGTAGGAAATCTGTGATGCGCAATATTCGGTCACTCGAGATCCAGTATACTTACTTTCCTTGTGAACCCTTGCACTGCGCTGATGATCTTGTGAATCCCATCTGATAGCAAGCTTCATCCGGCTCTCATATTCTGGATCCTTGGCAGAAGCCCGCTGCTCCCGATGGCGGCCCGCCATCGCCAGCGAACATTCCCGGATCCAACCGTTCAACAGGCAAGTGCGTCAAATAACCGCGTCATGGACGCGTCGGCCAGCGATCATATTTGAAACTCCGCCCTGGCGTATGCGCAGCGACTCGGAGTGACAGTGAAAGGTCATCCGAGTCAACCGTTCCCCAGCGTCAGGGTCAGTGCCGAATCGTCATAGTGCCGAGATGCATCTACTCGCTCGATCACAGGATGCACCACTGGCAACTGGCCAGAGACCGGAACATGCATAAGCCACATACCGCGACCGCCGGAAATACAGCGGAACTGAACGAAAGATGAAAAGCATAAATCGGAGAGCTGCGTCGTTACGCGATCATTTGGATTGATGGAGTCCCTCGAGAGGCACTGGAAAAACGTTCCAGTGTCGTACATCCTTGTTTCCACGCTGAGCGCCAAAGGAGAGTCTAGGCTAGTCGGCCCTATAACGAGATCGATTGTCGTAACGAAGTACGATACTCACGTCGTCGTTTGTTGTGCCCTAGCCGATGATCGCGACGCATGTCCTCGAACTTGTCATCGGGCGCATCTGAAGGCACATCATCAAACCTGCGCGCCTGACAGATCTTGACTAGCTCCGGGACAGTCTGTCTATCGTGTCCAGTGTGCTCGATTGCCAATGGGTTGTGAAAGTGGCAAGGTAGCGCGCAACGCAAGCGAGGACAACGCTCAACATTGCCGATGAGAGTATGTTCAAGTTGTTGCCTCATGTCAAGATCAACGTACCTTGGGATCCAATTGTGCCGCTTGAGTGAGAAATGGGCCCATTGACAGCTCTTTATACGAGCTGAAACACTGCCATGGTGATTCGACGGCATAAGGACGCGACCCACAAAGAAAGATAGAAAGAATTGGACAGACGTTGCTCAGGTTGGAAGGACCATCGTCGTAGGCGAAAGACAAGGCGTGATCACTGAGGCGGTGTGCTTTCATGTAAAATGTATTTTTGGATTGCCGAAAAAGGCTTCGATCGGTTTGGCAGCTGCATTTGACGGCTTCTGCAGCATTACTCCCGTCACGACTCCCGTGCTGGCAACTCACGGACTCATCTTGGACGCGCGAGTCTCATTCTTAGAGATGCAGCTGCCAGTGGACGTACGTGTGCAATACATAAAGTGGACGCATTGGTACAAGGATTCCAAACGCGAGCAGTCATGGTGCACGTAACGACGATTGCCACGTCTCGGTTAAGCGGCGGCTCAGTCGGTTCAAGAAGTCGAATGTTTGCCAGCGAAGACAGAATCGGAGGGATAGCGGAGCAAATTTCGATCATTCTTTGATTCATGAATGATGAAGTTCGTCCAACCGCCGCAAGACACAAGCTAAATTGGACAGTAAGTTATCAGCTGAGTGACAGGGTTTGGTTTGGTTACCTAAGGCCGCCACATATTGGATTGCTGTGTCAGCATTCATTCCTCCGTCACTATTCGGGAGCATTGTGTCTTCATGGATAAAAGGTACAGGGTGCCGTTTCGCCCCGTTCAATTTTCTCTTCTTTCCTCCCACCGAGTATATCCCCGTCTCCCTATACCACCATGTCAGACGTCGAGAAAGGACGAACTTCTCAAACCCAGTTTGTTCCAAAATACAATGAGCCCAACGTTGCGCCACCGCGGCCAACCAAGATCGCCAACCCTGGTGCTCTGTACGTCCCGCTCATCTCTGCACACCGTCCTGCGCTTATCCGAGCTTAGTGGTCTGTTCTCGTTCGCATCAACCACATTCATTCTTTCCTTGTACAATGTAAATGCGAGAAATATCCACACCCCTAATGTCGTCGTCGGCATGGCGTGCTTCTCTGGCGGTCTTGCCCAATTCTTGGCTGGAATGTGGGAGTTCCCCCGTGGCAACACCTTTGGAGCGACAGGTACGTTCACTATATTTATTTCGGTGATCTCCATCACCCTACCATGCGGTTCAACTATGATGAGATCACTCCACCTCGTCAGCCATGTGACCCGCATGCGGTATATCATGAGCGTCATTTGTTCCCTTTGGGCATGTCATCATAAATTCGTAATTGGCTAACGGTCATGCAGCGTTCACTTCTTACGGGGCCTTTTGGATGTCATACGCAACGATCCTGATTCCCGGAAGCGGTGTGCTCACCGCGTATACGTCCGCAGAGGAGCTCGAGCAAGCACTCGGCATATACTTGATCACATGGTTTATCTTGACCTTCATGTTCCTGTAAGTCCCCTTTTCCAGTTTGTTCGAGAAGGCGATCTTGAAATGTTTCCCAGCATCGGTTCCCTTCGTCGCAACATTGGCTTGATGGCGCTGTTCGTCTCCCTCTGTGTTACCTTCCTTCTCCTTGCGATCGGCGCATGGTCTGGAAAGGTTTCATTCAACCAGGCTGGCGGTGGGTTCGGTATCCTCACGGCCTGGATCGCATACTATTGCGGTCTCAGCGACTTGCTTGTCAAGGGCGAGAGCTGGTTCACGCTCCCCTTGGGTAATATCAAGCAAGAACCTGCGCATTAGATTAGTTGGTTGCCGTGTGACGGGTTCTTTTTTTTTGGTTTGATACTCACAGTATGGACTCTGTCAGAGTCACCAGTCATCTACTATTCCCCGGTCATTTTACATTCTAGATGGCTAGAGTATGGCTACCCTCGGTCTCTATGTTAAAAGCATTTCCAGTATCCATTCCGCTGTTCCCCGAGTCTCGATAATTTTGTTCAGTTTATTTGTAATGTCTGAACAGAGAAATTACAATCACTGGCCATGTCGCGCTGCCAAGAACAGGAACGGTGAAGGCTCTGAATCTATATCTCGTTTGGTGGTGGCCTGGCGGGAAATATTATATCCGGAGAGTACCAGTTAAGATGAACGGCAGTTGAACAGCTTTTTCGCAACGAGTCCAGATCTCATTGGCCCCATGAGCACCTGAGCAATCAAACAAGAATGTCTTGGGGGATAACGTACTGGAAGTTCTTCCAAATGGAGGCTAAGTATCCTGGTTATTTTTACGGATATGATGGAGGCACTACAAGTGTCCCACGCAAGAGTCGTACGACGTGCTTCGATTTGATGAAGATAGTATCATTGGCGGAGAAAGAACCCTCCGATTTATCCGGATTGTGCGGGATAACCATCCCACCTCGTCAGGCGAATTTCCTGGGGCCCCACACCACGGCGGAAACTAAACTAAAATTCATACTGGAATATAATATGCTTGGTCAAAAAGAAGTGCACGATCTCTTTTTCTCCTGGTAGCCTTACAGGGTAATATAATTATATCTTGGACGAGCGAACGCGGTCCACGCATACAATGAACCCGTGTGTGGACTCAATGCCTAGTCCGCATGTTCGATCGGGTTGTGTTCTGGCAGGTAATCGGGTAGATGTTAATGAGGGTGGCGGCGCTTCCTAAACGTTGCATCGAGCCGAGCCCGTCGGGCAAAGTCCATTTTACAATGGATACACACCTAGGCGTGAGCTAAGACATATCCATCGGACGGAACGCCACACAGGGAATCGCAGACTTGAGTGGATTCAATGGAACGTTGAACGATTGTCCGTGTCCGCGGATTCTAAGTAGCCGTTGCGCCATGGTTCGGCCGATCGAGTGTGCTCCTTTGTCGGGGCATAGATATTACTCATGGGGCCGGAATTAGGCCATTCGGATCCACCTCTCCGCTCTTGATGAAATCATCCCCCGTTGCCCACGGAAATCATCCGTGAGGTGGAAAACGTGCCCTCGCTTAATTACCTGAGCACTCGTCCACGAGCAGAAAAGACCCACAAGGTCTCTGTCAGTGCGTTGCTTTTGCAACACGCCAAACAGTCTTGGAAATCTAGAATGCACCAGCATCAGACTCGGGGGTAATGGCCCCGCGAGGTCATTGATGTTTGGGCTTGATTGAGACCGGCACAGACCGAAACTCCGCTTGGTCTTCCTTTTGTGCGCGCTTGCTGATTGTCCAGGCGAATCCGTTCGCGTGTATCAGTTTTTTCTTTGTTGCCATCATGTCTTCCAACTTACCCATCGCTCATGGCGATATAACCGCACCGACACCACAGAACACCCCCTTGAATCAAGCACCGATTGCACAGGGCTTGTCACGTCCGACGGTCCCCGACATCTCTGAGGATAATGAGCAGGAAGATGATGGCGATGCTACCCTTCCGCCCGGTGCCCAGTCCGCAATGCTCGGGTTGGTTCAAAATCGTCTCTCTGATCTCGTCGGAAAAAGTTCTGGATACATCGAAAGTCTCTCAGCCGAAGTCAAACAGAGCATCGAGGCCTTGAAAGGGGTTCAAGTCAAGCAAAATGAACTGCAGAATCAGTACAAGCGCGAATGCTTGGAGCTTGAGAAGAAAGTACGCCATCGGCCCTTGTTTATCTCTCTTTGTATGCGCGATCGAATCGCTCATTCGTCTCGTCTTATCTCGTCAGTACCTCGAACTTCAAAAGCCGCTTTACGAGCGACGAAACGCAATCATCTCTGGATCATCAGCACCCACAACGGAGGAGATCGATGCTGGTGTCCAGGCATCGCGCAAGGATGATCCGGAATACACGCCACTCGCACAGGGTGATCCAAGCGGCCCTGCAGCAATCCCAGAGTTCTGGCTCACAGCCCTCCGCAACCACGTTGGCATCGCAGATCTCATCACCGAACGCGACGCGGGTGCTCTAAAACACCTCATTGATATTCGTCTCTCTTACGTCTCCAACGATGAACCTAAGCCCGGTTTCAAGATCAGCTTCCATTTCAGTCCCAATGACTACTTTGAAAATGAAGTTTTGGATAAGACATATCTCTATCAGGAGGAAGTGGGGTACGCTGGCGACTTTGTCTATGATCGTGCGATCGGTACCGACGTCAAGTGGAAGGAGGACAAAGACTTGACCAAGGAGTTCGAGATCAAAAAGCAACGGAATAAAAGTCGGCTCCTTTCACCAGCCAACTCTTGTAGCATGCTAATCTCACCGATCAGACACCAACCGGACCCGCTTGGTGCGCAAGGCTAAACCGACTGACTCCTTCTTCAACTTCTTTTCTCCCCCCGCCCCTCCCTCGGAGGAAGAGGACGTTGAGGAGGAAGATCTTGAGGAACTCGAAGAAAAACTGGAGATGGATTACCAGATCGGTGAAGATCTGAAGGAGAAGGTGAAAATGCTTTGTCTGTCCCATCGCCCCAGCCTAGCTCATACAGCACAGATAATTCCTCGAGCCATTGACTACTTCACTGGAAAAGCTCTCGAGTATGATATGTTGGAAGATGACGACGACTTCGATGAGCTCGACGAGGATGATGACGACCAATTCGATGACGATGTATGATCCTCTAGCCCCGTGCAATGTTTGACCCGCAGATCTTAGCTCCGCATTTTTTCAGGACTCTGAATCCGATAACGAGCCTCCTGCAAGAAGGCGTGGACCTCCCAAGGGTCGCGGGGGCTCCAGCGGAGGCAATGTGAACCCTGAAGAATGCAAAAACCAGTAGATGTTGGTTCGATCTGTCTTTGTAGCCACAATACCAAATTTACGTCGCGGGCGTGTGTAGTATAAAACACTGATCTCTTTGTTCAAGTCAAACTCCATCCTTGTACTCGCTTTTTCTACACTTCTTACTTGCACGGTAACGGGTTCTCATTCCTACACCCAATTTTCCTTTTTCGTCTTCGACAACACCGTTCCGCTGTGCTGCCGTACGCGCTCTATACTTTTTAGCTTGACTCGTCGCACTACATAGCTCTTATTTAATGGATTTTCGATCGGTTTGGGTGTGCTCCCACTGGCAACTATCAACGGCAGTATATTACATACTGTTGTGTTTCCACTGTTTCAAGTTGCCACCAAGAAAAAGAAGACACGAAGTCAACTGGTAACCGTCGAAGCGGGCCGCGGCAGACCGACGGACGGCGACTCTGAACCTGTCCCTGAGTCCCTGATATCAAGTTTTTTTTTTTTTTTTTTTTTCGGACGGATCAAACTGTAACCCAACTTGTAGTATCCCGGGTAACGGATTCGCCTGGGGGGGCTAGACCATGGGGCCACGGATGGTTCGAACTAGTCTGGTGACCAGCCCATCACTTCATGACCAGACTAGGTTCGAACCACGTACGCGTGCGCCGTCGCCGATCCCCCGTTTCGGCGGCATTGTCCGGTCTGCCAGGATCAGGAGACAAGCAGATCCGACGGGGGGACGGGACGGGACGGGTGGATAAGCTTCAGGGGTCTATGCTTTCAAGCCCGAGTCAGTGAGTGACGATAGAAAGAGAGAGTTCTACATTAAGTTCGAACGCGCCGTTTGTCTGCACGACCGTGGACACATGATATGACACCGATGCTTTTTTGATCTGATATGCGAGTGGTCAAACGCCGTAGTGCATCACGTCTGTCCACAGGTGCCATAATCGAGTATGGCAAACTACACCAAGCCATAGTACAAGCTGGAAATCGCTGCCAAGCAGTATAGTGCTACTAGTACGTGACTCAATTGTGGGTGCATCAAATGTACATGCAAGACTTGTTTCAACTAGCAAGAGGATACTCCGGTTAACCGTTACATTCAGTGGTCCCAAATACTAGAGACGCAGTGAGATCAAACAATGTTCCATTACACTGTCGCGGATCAAGATGGAAACGCGAACGCAGCATGTCGATCACAGCGCGTTGGGATTCGGTGGTTGCTCGCCACCCAGATCTGGCGTATTCAGTAACCTTTCTGCTCCGAGCGCGGTGTATATTTGAACGAGGCCTGTCCCAGGCTGGTGATCAACGCCGTCCCAGTAAGGTTCAGAGGCGGTGGCAGTGACAACGTAGAAGCTTGTCCTTCCGCCCGCACTATCGACGTGTTCGGCGATAGGTGCCTTAGGGAGGGTATAATTCCACGAAAAAGGGACAGAATTCGTCAAATCGCATCCGGCAAGTTGGGCGTGAGTGGTGGTAGCGTTTATGCTGTTGACCGACAAAAGGTCGCTGTTGGTCCCGGCGTAAATTGTATAAGGCTCGAAAGAAGTGCCCCGAGTCTCGGCACGCCCAAGGAAAAAACCGTAGTACTCTGCGGGCGGTAACTTGAGTTTGTCAATGTGCACGACACAGGAGGGTACGTACGACTACTATTCGGCGCGCGCGAGCTCTCGTAGATAAAAGCATCGCCAAAGTCTGTACCACTCGAACGGAAAACCCGGAAAGCATAATTGGTGGCGAGTGTTTGTACCGGCTTCGCCGCAGAGAACATGTGGTTTAACACGGATTCGGCATTCAGCGAGATTGATTCACCCCATGGAAACATGATGGACCCATCACGGCTGGCCCAAAAAGTGTCATAATACAGGACAATAAAGGTACATTCAGCCCCACCTGTTACCACGGGTCATCGGGATTCCAGAAAACAGGCCCTCGGTCAGTTGACCGATGATCCAACCAGCGTATGGGGAAAACTTGTCGAGCATTATGCTAAGAGAAACCATTGAGTATAGCAGGGGGGACTTAATGCACACTCACGATTGACTTCCGAATTTTGCAGTAAGGCCATTAACATTCAGTGAGGTGTTAAACCAGGACTGGCTGTCATCCCAGGAAAGAGTGTTACCAGCAATCGAAATCGAATAGCCCGACTCGTTGGTGAAGGTCAGTTTATGACCAGAGGTGTGTGTCCTGTAAGATGTCCCGTTGGAGAATTTGGCTACAAGTTCAAATGTGCCATCTGCTGGTACCGAATTGTGGGAGGCAGGGTCGCCCTGGATCCAGCGCATGGAGAGGAAGAGATCTGACTGGTACATGCTCAGGTCCCAGCGTTCCCATCCAGTGGAATTATCTGGGCTAATGTTGGGGAGGGTGTCGACGGCGACGTCCGTTGGGCGTCTTGTCAATGTCCCGGAACAGTTGTTGTAGGGACCAATCGTTGTCCGCCCGAAACTCCCACCAGGAATGAATTCTGCAGCAACAACGGAAAGGAGAAGGGATAAAGGGAGGAAGATATGCATGGTGGGCAGGACGAGAACAGGCGAACAACGGGGAATGAGTGGTCGAAACATTAATATGGTTTCATGACCACCAACCGGGGTTGTATGCAGGCGCCGTAGTTTGAGGCTGTCGGACATAGGGAGCGCCAAGTCCCAATTGAATACAAGTTCCTGTCGAGGTGCATCAACCCACCAAATGGCTGGGAGTCAAAAAGCGCCGGACGGCGAGTCCTTACCACAATCCTGCACACTGGCTGAACCAACATAGCGAGCCGGACAAAGTTTGGTGTACGTACTAGTTCGGCTAGTTGGTCTGAATGCAAACCAAATCGGTCGAGTGTGGTCGGCAGTTGCCGAAGTCGGTCAATGAGCGCGTTGGTGGTCGCGCGTGTCCGTGAACACGACTATATATCAGACGACATCAAACAAGCCGTGACTCTGCAACGTCTAGCAGCGTCGCCAGCTACTTGATGTGTCCTATGGCAGCACGGACCGTCGCAGAACTCGCCAACTGGGATGGCCGTCTCGACCAGCAGCGACAAAACTCCAAATGGCGTCGCTCCTCGTCCAGCCTCGCTCGTGATCCATACCACCCACCTCTTGACGATCAGACCGTCGAGATCTTCCAACCCTCCGGCAAATTCTCAGACCAGAGACGCGCTCAGCAGTTAGCTTTCCGTTCCAATCTCGAGGTACGCACCCTTTTCCCGTGTCCGTCTTTGTCTCTCGCTCACTTCAAACCGCGTGCGCGACAGCGTGATTCATTGGCAAACTCGCCTGTACATGCGCGACTTCCCAGTCGTGTCGATGTCACATCAACTTCCTCGCATGATAAAAATCATTACCATCAGGCTTCCATCACGGTAAACCTTCCCCCTTTCCCATTGTCCATTCTTCTTCACGATCTACGCAGCACACCACTCCAGATTCAGCATTACAATCATCCCCTATAATCTCATCGCCAAAGTCATCCCACCTCACCCCTAACTCATCTGTACATGCTTCTCGCGTCCATAATCCACAACCCCCTTCATCACGTGGACGTATCATGCTATCACAACCCGCGTCGACATTTGAATCAGATGTAATAGATCTCACTATGGAAGATACCGAAGATGAGCTGTCCGTCAGCGAAATGTTGGTCAGTCCTTGGTTTCGGTCCGATCAAAAATGGCGTATTATTCATCGCCGTCATCGACACACAGGTTCCCGGTAGTACGCGTTTCAACCACCAGAATGCTGATCCCGGACCAAGTCGTCGGCCCTTGTCTTCTGGGTGTAGTTCCCCAATAGCTCAGGAACAATCCCTTTTCACTCCCCCTCCGCCATCTAGGAGACGTACCCGACTATTCATGGATTATTTAGCGGTTCCTCCATTCCCCAAAGGATTGACCAAGGCCGATTACGAGCCAATGCCTGCCCATTCTACTGTGCCACCGCCAGATCCCGCTTCTACCAGCATGCTCAGTGATTCCTCTCTCGCGGAACCCTTTGTCACAGAGGAGTGCATCCGACCCCAAGAGCTGAAGGGTAAAGAACGTGAGCATGGCGCAGTCTCTTCTCACAAGAAGTGCGAGCAACTTCCCCCTGCTAACGGGGCAGACGTGTCTCCCAAGTTTCTAGACGCGTTCTGTGAACACACAATGATTCCTCTCGAGAATGATGACGCGTATCCCCCACTCACCACTTTGGACCTCGCGACCAATACGCGTTTCCAATTTGCTCACGCGTGGCGAGAACACGCATCAAGGCTTCGGGAAGCTGAGCTTGACTGGATGTTCAAGTTCAGGCTACCTGGAAAAGCATGCATTTGGGCTCGCACAGTGGATATTTCGTCCCCTCGCATACCGGGAACCGTTGGCTATATCTCAATTGAGCAGCTACGGTCCTGGGAATTGGTTGTACCAGAGATTTCGACCCAGGAAAAGAGTACGACGGATGTTTCCGATGAGCAAGCTGACGCAACAGAGAGTCACCCCAACGTTGAGGCTGCCAACTGCTTGTTGTCACCGGACGATGCCCCACGTGCCCTAAGCGCTGCGTTCGACCCGGCACTTTCTAATTCGACGCCTTTCCCGCAAGGTTTGGCCGTCGTCGACGTGGAGCATGACATGAATCAGTATTTCAATGGACTTAGCGACTTTCCTACCGAGCATGTCCCTCCCCGTCAACAACTAGCCCCAACGCATACCTTCCGCCCTCGTCTACTTCAGCCTGCCGGGCACACTGAGGCGAACTCTCTCGGATTGGGGTCCCCATCCTTGGAGCTCGGCCTCCGGCTGGGAGACACAGGTAACCACGAATGCTTCTTGGGAGTACCCCCAAGCCCCACTCCAGCGGTCATGGAATCATCCGCAGCTCCCGGGCCCATCCCCGACTCCCCTTTCGAACCCATGAACTACTTCCCAGCTTCGCCAAGCAATGCCTTTGAACCTTCCCCTACGGATCCCTGGCCATTTGAGCAGGGAGAGGGCCTACTGCCGGTCAGTGATTCGCCTCCCAGCGATCACCTTATGTCCACCACTCCCGGTACCATCGACCCCTCTCTCCTTGGTCCGGGGCAATCTCAAACGCCATCAGGGGTACCTAAAGACATGACTTCGAAACGCCGGTCGAAACTACCTGAGCCAGTCATCTATATTCGTCGACCAATCGATTCTTCGCGCTTGCCTATGGTGTCGGGCAAAAGGCCAGTGCAGATCAAATACCGCGATTCAGGAGGCTCTCCCGCGACCCCTTCAACTCAGACAGAGGTTAACGGAGAGCCATCGAACCTTGTGGAGAGCCCCGTTGCACTGTCTGCGAATGATACGGGCGACTTTCCACTAGCGAAGAGACGCTCGGTACCGTCGCGCAAGCTATGTGAATATCACAGTGCATCCGAGTCTGATTCCGATTACGTTCCCGATACCTCTATGCCTAAGATCAAGCCCAAGCACAAACAGCCAAGTCTCACAGACAAAGAATCGGTCGTCAAGCGCCGAGGCATAGAAACTGAGATGTCGTACTGTCATCAATGCCGGAATAAATCCGTACGACCCAAGATGTTGTGCTCCAACATAATTCAAGGCCGTGTCTGCGGAAAGCGGTTCTGTAATCGATGCATTCTTTACCGGTTAGTTTGTTCCATTCTATTCACTGTTTGGCCATTTTTCCTAATTGATCGCCCACTCCCTTCTTTTATGGACGGCACGTATTCTGCATCCACACCCTGATTCGTCTTCCGGACGTGATGTTAGATATCCTGAGGTCACCTTCGATCAACACAGCGAGGGTTTCTTGTGCCCCGTGTGCACGAACACGTGCAACTGTTCGTTTTGTTCGAGGAACAGGGGGGAAGAATTTATCTCGATGAGGCTCGGAGGACTTGCAGCTTCCTTGTTGAAAACTAAAGTGACACTCGTGCGGGACGTCGGAAAACCACTCCATCGTGCCAACTCACCACCAAGGCCTGAGGGCGCGACGCGACGGAGCGCAAGTGCAACGACGACGACGACAACGATGACGCCCGAACCAGGCGCGCTACCAATTCAGCCACAGTTTTGGGCGCACGTGTATGGGATGGAAGGGGAACGTGTGGGGAGCGCGTTCATGACGCACGCACAGATGGAACGTCTCCAGGCGCGCGGACCGTCCCCTCCACCTCCGCTTTCAACGTCGCAGCCACCGAAAAAAGCGCGAAAGCCTGCAAAGCACGACAAGGAACGAGAAAAGACAAGGGGACCGCGTGTGTTTATCGGGCGTCCACTCTCATCGTGGAAGGTCCGTGCAGTGCGGGATCTCAAGCCGAGCGTGGAGGTAGAGGGAGATGAAAAGGGGAAAGAGAATACGCGACGGAGGTGCTACATCGGCAACCGTGCACCGCTGTACGAGTCGTATGGGAGGATGCCTGGCACGGCGAGTCCGACGCCCCCATCGTCGCGCTGCTCCACGCCCGCGCTCGACTCGGACGGCAGCCTCACGCCCTTGTGCGAGTCGGAGGCAGGGGAGGATTATTGGCCGCAGCCAGAGGTGGGTGAGTGTTGCTCGTGGGCGCCGCCACCACCGCCCGGCACGATCATCCATGATCTTCCGTCGGATCCATCTGGTCTTCCTGGTCCGTTTACGGGGGAACTGCCAGGTCCTGTGCAACCTATTGCGGTGGGTACGGGACTGGACGTGGATGAGCGACAGAGTTCAGCTTCGGGTTCGGGTTCTGGCGTGGAGATGGAGATGGAGATGGACCTTGGGAACGAGGGGAGGTCAACGTCTACGGCATTGTCCGAGGAAGACATGACCAGGGCGATCAGTGCAGCACTAGCGGCGCTCAGCGTTGACCTACCCTGACAAATTGGTCCTTTTTTTTTTTGAATCATGCCCAACTTATGAGTATATATGAGAGTATGCCTGTTTAGTAAATTGGTTTGAGGACGGAGATTACAACATCACGGTAGAAGATACAAATTTGAATAATCAGCAATAGTCCAACGCGCGTTTATTGTATCCGCGGGAAGATCCAAGACAAGGGTTGTAGTTCCCTGGCTGATCTGAACATCTAAAAATCGATGAGGGTGTGGGATAGGGTGCGTGGTATCATGGTGTACCACTTATTACGTCTAGGTAGACGTGGCGAGGTGAGCGACGTGCACGAAACAAAGGCATGATACGGCACGTACTAGCCACATCCAAAACGCCTCCAGCCTGTTCCTGGGCGTGGGTTCCTCAACTCTGTCCGCGTAGTCAGCATCGTGCACGCACACTCGCCGTTCCGAATAAAGTGGTACACACGTCATCGCCTCGAATTCAGCCACGTTGCTGACAAAGTCCATCTTGTATGCGCTGACGGTGGGTACACCCATGACGAGTCTGGCGGTGGCGTAGAGGATGGAGAACAATATGATCGGGATGTAGTCGGTCAAAAATATGCTGTAGTCCCAGTTACCCTTGAGGAACACTTCCCAACCGCTGAACTGGAGGCATTCGTAAATAAACGTGGACAGCAACGAGGTGGGCGTCGGTCAATGTGGTCGCCGACTGAACAGAACGAAGGATACGCACAAAGAGGACGAACGCAGACCCACAGACGCACCACCATGCCGCGTATGGCTGTACTCTGGGCGCGAACGGGAGCGTTTTCCGGTCGAACTTCTGTACTTTCATGCCCCTGTAGAACCTCAGGTATGTCACTCCGATACCAAACCAGGTCACCAGACCGGAAGTAGAGGAGAAGCCGGAGAACCAAGAAAAGACTTCTTTGGAAGAGATGACCAGGCAGGCGAGGAATGCAAAGCAAGAGCAGAGGGCGAGGGCGACGTGGGGTAACCCAGAGCGCGTTGTGCGACTGAAGATCTTCGGGGCACTGCCAGAGACAGCAAGACCGTCTGAGGCACGATGTGTTAGTTACGAGCATGACCACTGAAAAGACGGTCTGCCTACGTAAACTACGAGATGAGAGGTAGAGGTCGCTTGAACCCGCAGATCAGGCAGTTGTTACAATAGCGCCGTTGATGATCTATGAGAGGTGTCAGCGCCTGAAATGAAACTGGACGCTCTGATCCGTGACATACGGAGGCAAAGGCTTTCATACCGGCGTTGCTGAAAGCAACGACGAACGGCGAGGCCGTGGCGTTATTGGAGTTCAGCTTCAACAACCGGTTGCCGGAGGGGACGAGCAAACCAATAATAAACACGCTCCCAATGTAGAATACCAAGATACGGAAGTAAACCCTCTTGATTGCCTTTGGGATGTTCCGGCGTGGATTCCTTGCTTCAGCAGCTGCCAACTGGTGATAGGTCAGGCAGGGTAGAAAATGGTTGTGGTGAAAAAACGAACTGCTATTGCTTCAGTGCCAACGTAGGCGAACATGGCTTGAGTGACGACGCTGCAGGTACCGAGGAAGTGGCCCTTGGCCCCAATGAACCCATGGTAGTCCGTGAATGGTCCTGGGTTCCTCCAGTATCGGAACCCGATAAGATCGTGATTTGGATTTCCACCTAAATCAACGACGATACCAATGATAATCATTCCTGTTATTGTAATAACTTTAATTGAGCTAGAGACAGATGTGTGAGCGGGGGAACGGGTGGAAGCTTGATGTTGATATTTACCTGAACCAGAACTCTGCCTCTCCGTATGCACCTATGGTGGATTGTAAGAAGAAAGCAATGATAGAGAAAGTACTTACCGACGCCGAGGGCATTAATCCCGATAGCAAAGACCAAGCCCACGGAAATCCACATGGCAGACATGGTAGTCGTACTCGTGTCCCAATAACCGATGATAGCTGCCGCAGCAGACAATTCAGCTAGGAAATCTTCAGTATCCAAGGAGCGATCCCTCTATATCCGATCATACAGACCAGGTAGGGTCAGCTACGTTCCAGGATGAGTGGAGGCCCTATCAGATTCGAAAGGGAACTAATCTCACAGTCCATTGATACCAGTAGTTCCAACCAATTGCAAATGCAAATGCAGGATTAACAAATCGTTCAGCGAGCTTAATGAAACCGCCAGGGAGGGGTAGAAAAGCCGACATTTCAGCGAGAGAGACCTGTGATAGAGGTAAGACGATGTGTGCCTGAAATTGGTGAAGATAAGGAGACCATGGTCGCAAAACATATCGTTCCCATGAACACGTAAGCCAAAAGAATCCCGAGGGGGCCACCATCCTTAAGGGAAGCTGCTGTTCCGAAGAAGAGACAGGTACCAATAACACCACCAATACTAGAAACGAGGGTCAACTGGAGCAGTGGAACGGTGGAAAGATAAGCGCGGAGGGATGCGTACCTAATCATAGCGACATGACGGTTCTTCAACTTGCGATGGAGGGCGGTGTGAACCTCGGGTTCCTCGACAAACGTTCGCCCACTACTGGCTTTGTCGGCGACCATGAACTGTAAAAGAGTCCGAGTCGACTAGTGTGAGAGCAAAGAAACCTGTGAAAAGCACGAATAAGATATGCCAGCATATCGCGAACTTACCAGAAAGCCGATGGTCGAAATGCGTATTCTCAACCGCGCAGCGTGAAGAGCACAAGTGGGAAGAGAGATAAACCGGGGCCATCGACGTGCGGCGTATTATACCTGTCCTCCCGTGACGTTACGGGGGTGACCAATCCGCCCATTATGACAAGCCAGTCTACTTTTCTTGAGCCTTGGAGGATTCGAACCAGCTTCCATGGATCAAATTCTGCAGCATTATGCATTAATGCACAGCTGGTTGCAACGTATTCTTCTCTGACGGATATTAGTGCAAACATGGATGTTAGATCCTTCGTCCACATACTACAGTTTGCTCCCATATACACAACACCTTGGTTTTCAGGGATCTGTAAAAACCCCGGACTCTCCCTACGAAAACAGATACTGAGAGATACTAACCTAATCCGATATGGGTGTGATCGAAACGGTCGCTGTGAGTCTGTGACCTGTGACATGTGGCCAGACTGTGCATGCGAAGGCAATGCGCATGACTCCTGAGAAGTTCGAGAAGCCTGAGGGGTAACCGGTAATAAACCGGTCGCAGGGCGAACGTCTATAGGAATCCATGTGCTAGAAAACTACGGATATGATCAAATCTCAAGATGCACAATTGTTTCCTACTTTGTGCTTTCTCCTTATCCCACCGTGCTCTGCTGTCACACGCACTCGTACGACAGCGGGGTGCGTCCGAACTGGCAGGACACTCAAGCGAGTGGACGAGGATGAGCGCTTGAGCGCTGAGCAAGTGTATGAGCGCACCCACACAGACCATCGCGCTCATACACTGGCACTTGTGTCACAGCGAGCGTGAAGGGGATGTCAATGGGGCATGTCTGCGTACGTGTACGCGCTCGTGCGCATGCACCTCCCGGCTTGCACACCCTCCGAACGCTGCTATTGCACAAGTGTACGTGCATCCTTATGCCACCTCGTCCCCCGGATCCTTTGTGCGCTGTCGCACAAGTCGTCCACGTACGCAGACCATTACTATGTCTGCGTGCACGCGCGTGATCGCTTGCTCGCTCGACCTCTCCCTCAGCCCCATCCCCGTTGCACACCGCTGCTGCACCGTGACTCGTGGGCTCACCCACAATGGGTATGGGCACAATCGCCGGTAACCAAGGTGCCACCACCATCTGGTCTTATCCATTTGTGTGTCCCGTGCCACCTGTATGAGACTGGGCGTGGATGAGCAGCGGAGTCTAGGTTTGAGTTCGGGTTGTGGCGTAGAGATGGGATGGCGATCAATCGATCATGATCTTAGTTGGGAACGACCATGGGTCGGCATCTACGGCATTGTCCGAGCAGCGCTAGGCCGCTAGTGGCAGTGCTCAGCGTACCCACCTTGACGAACGGTTTTATTCGACATCTCCAACTTATGAGAGTCAGCCCGTGCAGCAAATAGGTTTATTCTGGGGACGAGGATTACAACATCACGGTAGAAGATTCCAAATTAAATCATCAACAATAGCCCAACGCGCGTCTATTACATCCGCAGAAAGATCTAGGACAAGGATTGTAGTTCCCTGGCTGACCTGAACATACTAAAACTGACGAGGGTGTGAGGGGGATAGGGAGCGTGGTATACCGCTTATTACGTCTAGGGAGACGTGGCGAGGGTGAGCGACGTGCACGGAACAAAGGCACGATACGGTACGTACCAACCACATCCAGAATGCCTCTAGCCTGTTTTTCGGTGGAGGTTCCTCATATCTGTCGGCGCGTAGTCAGCAATGGTTTCGTGCATACACCCGCCGTTCCGAATAAAGCGGTACACACGTCATCGCATCGAATTCGGCCACGTTGCTGACAAAGTCCATCTTGTATGCACTGACGGTGGGTACACGCATGACGAGTTTGGCGGTGATGTAGAGGATGGGGAACAACATGATCGGGATGTAGTCGGTGACGAACTTGTTGGGGTCCCAGCTACCCTTGAGGAACACTTCCCAACCGCTGAACTGGAGGCATTCGTAGGATACGTGGACAGCAACGAGGTGGACGTCGGTCAATGTGGTTGCTAACAGAACAGAACGAGGGATACGCACAAAGAGAGCGAGCCCGGATCCACACACACACCACCACCCCGCATATGGCTGCACTCTGGGCGCGAACGGGAGCGTTTTCCTGTCGATGCCCTGGGATTTCATGCCCTCGTAGAACCTCAGGTATGTCACTCCGATACCGAACCACGTGACCAGACCACAAGTGGAGGCGAAGCCGGAGAACCAAGAAAAGACTTCCCCAGAGACGTTTGAGATCGTCAGGTATGCAAGGAATGCAAAGCAAGAACAAAGTACGACCGCGACGTGGGGTAACCCACGGCGCGTTGTGCGATTGAAGATCCTTGGAGCACTGCCAGAGATAGCAAGACCGTCTGAGGCACGATGTGTTAGTGACGAGTATGATCACTGAAAAAGTGGTCTGCATACATAAACTACGCGATGCGAGATAGAGGTCACTCGAACCAGCAGACCAGGCAGAGGTTAGAATCGCAGCATTGACGATCTATGAGAGGGGTCAGTGCCTGAAATGAAACTAGACGCTCTGATCCGTGACATACGGAGGCAAAGGCCATCGTACCGGCACCCCTGAAAGCAATAACGAACGGCGAGATAGAGGGGTAGGGGGTGAGGGACGGATGGTCGGAAGCGACAAGTAAACCAATAATGAACACCCCCCCAATGTAGAATATCAAGACACGGAGGTAAACCCTCTTGATTGCCTTTGGGATGTTCCGGCGGGGATTCCTTGCTTCGGCAGCTGCCAACTGGTGATAGGTCAGGCAGAGTAGAAAATGGTCGTGATGGAGAAACGAACTGCTATTGCTTCAGTGCCAACGTAGGCGAACATGGCTTGAGTGACGACGCTGCAGGTACCGAGGAAGTGGCCTTTGGTCCCAGTGATCCCATGGTAGTCCGTGAATGGTCCTGGGTTCCTCCAGTATCGGAACCCGATGCGATCGTGGTTTGGATTTCCACCTAAATCAACAACGATGCCGATAATAATCATTCCTACTATTGTGAGGACTTTTATTGAGCTATAGACAGATCCGTGAGCGGGTAAACGGATGTACGCCTGATGCTGGTATTCACCTGAACCAAAACTCGGACTCTCCGTATGCACCTATAGTGGATTCTGAGAAGAAGAAAACAACGATAGAGAAAGTGCTTACCGACGCCGAGGGCGTTAATTCCAATAGCAAAGACCAAGCCCACGGAAATCCACATGGCAGACATGGCAGCCGTAGGCGGGTCCCAATAACCGATGATAGCTTCCGCCGCAGACAATTCAGCTAGGAGATGTTTAGAATCCAAGGAACGGCCTTTTATATTTGATCATACAGACCAGGTAGGGTCAGCTACGTTCCAGGATGAGTGGGGGCGCAAGCAGATTCGACGGTGAACTAATCTCACCGTCCATTGATACCAGTAGTTCCAACCAATTGCAAATGCAAATGCAGGATCAACAAATCGTTCAGCGAGCTTAATGAAGCCGCCAGGGAGGGGTAGGAAAGCGATCATTTCACCGAGAGAGACCTGTGATAGAGGTAGGATGATGTATGCCTGAAATTGGTGAAGATAGGAAGACCATGGTAGCAAAACATATCGTTCCCATGAACAAGTAGCCCAAGAGAATGCCGAGGGGCCCACCATACATGAGGGAGGGTGCTGTACCAAAAAAGAGACCGGTACCGATGACACCACCAATACTGGAAACGAGGGTCAGGTGGAGCGGTGGAGCGGTGGGACAATCAGCGCGGAGGGATACGTACCTAATCATAGTGACATGACGGTTCTTCAACTTGCGCTCGAGGGCGGTGTGAACCTTGGGTTCCTCGACAGACTTTTGCCCGTTACTGGCGTGGTCGGAGGCCATGAACGATGAATGAGACGACTAGTGTGAGAGCGAAGAAACTTCCTGTGAATAGCACGAATAAGAGCGCCAACATATTGCGAACTTACTAGAAAGCCGATGATCGAGATGCGTATTACCAACCGCACGGCGTGAAGGGCACGAGTGGGAAGAGAGAGGGAGATCGGGGCCATCGACATACGGCGTATTATACCCGTCCTCCCGTGACGTTATGGACCTTCTCGTGCAGAGTGGGGACCAATCCGAGGCAGGTTGGTCTACTTTCTTGAACCTTGGGAAGACTCGAATCAGCTTCCATGGGAGCCGTAGATCAAACATTTCAGCATTGCTCAGCTGGTTGTAACCATGGTCACGCATGCTTGATCATTCACGCGAAAACATTAAATGTTAGCTTCAATGATGGCTTGCCTGTTGACGTTGCTCCGCTGCTTGCGGGTCATGACCGGTCATAGTTCAGGCTCTTCAGTACTATCCGATTCTCGGATAATTAGATAATCTGGGGATGCCACATTAGGCAATGTCATTATATAATCCATATTTTTGGCCATCTCTTTCACGCTTTCGTGATTTACGTCGTTCTCTCTCGCCCACTCTCGCCCCACCCTGCTGCCACACGAGCGAGTAGTACGTAGACATGCCCCATCCCCCTCGCGCCCGCTGTCACACGAGTGTATGAGCACATCCATGCACACAGACCACCGTGTCTGCGTGCACGCATGTGCGCGTTTACTTTAAGTTGCGCATCCTCGTCCACTCGCTTGTGTGTCCTGACCCACCCCGCGGTCGCACAAGCGCGTGCGCATGCGCCTCCCTCTCGCTGCCGCCGCACGAGTGCACACGCATCCCCCTCATCCCCCTTTGTGCGCCGACGCACAAGTGCGTGAGCATGTCCACATACGCAGACAATTATGTCTGCGTGATCGCTGGCTCGCTCTGAGCCCCATTCCCCTTGCATACTGCTGCTGCACCATGACCCGTGAGCTCACCCACAATGG
The DNA here is from genome assembly GCA_038090935.1 of Hortiboletus campestris. NCBI lineage: Eukaryota > Fungi > Basidiomycota > Agaricomycetes > Boletales > Boletaceae > Hortiboletus > Hortiboletus campestris. Next base: position 23,331 of record JBBPNN010000197.1, read on the forward strand.
GTATGGGCACAATCGCCGGCAACCCGCCACCACCGCCCGGCAAGAACATCTATTCTCTCCCGTCGGGTCCATGTGCGGGTCCTGTGTCACTTGTTGCTGTGGGTCTGTGACGTGGACGAGCAGCAGAGTCTAGGTTCGAGTTCGGGTTCTGGCGTGGAGATGGGTGTGAACCCCGGGAACGAGCACGGGTCAGCGTCTACGGCATTGTCCGACGAAGACTCGGCGAAGGCGATCAGCACAGCAGCGGCGCTCAGCGTCGACCCACCTTGATGAAACATTTTTTAACAAATCATGTTCAACTTATGAGCATAAGCATACGAGGGGTCTGTCCGTTTAACAAATAGCTTTGTTCTTGGGACAGGGATTACAGTGAGGGTAGATGATACAGATTTAAATGATCAGTAGTCGGCCAACACACGTTTACTATATATATATCCATAAAAGCCGACGAGAGTGTGAGAGGGAATACTTAAGGTGCGTGGTATCGTGGTATGCCACTTATTAGGTCTAGGTAGACGCGACGAGGGTGAGCGACGTGCACGAAAAAAAGACTCGATACGGTACGTACGAGCCACCTCCAGAATGCCTCCAGCCTGTTCCGGGGCGTGGGTTCCTCAACTCTGTTCGCGTGGTCAGCATTGTGCACACACGTCCTTCAGAACAAAACGGTACGCACGTCATCGCTTCGAATTCAGCCACGTTGTTGACAAAGTCCATCCTGTCTGCCCTGACGGTGGGTATACGCATGATGAGCTTGGCGGCAACGTAGAGGACCGGGAACAATATGATCGGGATGTAGTCGGTCAGGAACTTGCTGACGCTCCAGTTATGCTTGAGGAACACGGTCCAACCGCTAAACTGGAGATTTTCGTAAGAGACGTAGACAGCGCGAAGTGGAAGTCCGTCAGTGTGGTTGCTAACATGACAGAACGAGCGATACATACAAAGAGGGCGAGCCCGGACCCGCAGACACACCACCATCCCGCGTATGGCTGTAATTTGGAGGCGAACGGGAGCGTATTCCTGTCGATTCTCTGTACTTTCATGCCCTGGTAGAACCTCAGGTAGGTCACTCCGATACCGAACCACGTGACCAGACCGGAAGTGGAGGAGAAGCCAGAGAACCAAGAAAAGACTTCGCCAGAGACGTTTGAGATCGTCAGGTACGCAAGGAATGCAAAGCAAGAACAGAGTACAACCGCGACGTGGGGTAACCCACGGCGCGTTGTGCGACTGAAGATCTTCGGGGCACTGCCAGAGACAGCAAGACCGTCTGAAGCACGATGTGTTGGTTACGAGTACGATCGCTGAAAAGGTGGTCTACGTACATAAACTACGCGATCCGAGGTAGAGGTCACTTGAACCAGCAGACCAGGCAGAGGTCAGAATCGCACCATTGATGATCTGCAAGAAGTGTCAATGCCTAAAACGAGACTAGACGCTCTGATCCGTGACGTACCGAAGGTAAGACCTTGATACCGGCATTCGTGAAAGCAATGACGAACGGCGAGACAGAGGCGTAGGTGGTGAGGGACGGGTCGTCGGAAGGGACCAGTAAACCAATAATGAACACTCCTCCAATGTATAACACCAAGATACGAAAGTAAACCCTCTTGATTGCCTTTGGAATGTTCCGGCGGGGGTTCCTTGCTTCAGCAGCTGCCACCTGGCGACAGGTTAAGCGGGGCAAACAAGGGGTGCGAGGAGAAAACTCACTGCTACTGCTTCAGTGCCAACGAACGCGAACATGGATTGAGTGAGGACGCTGCAGGTACCGAGGAATTGGCCTTTGGCCCCAGTGATTCCATGGTAATCCGTGAATGGTCCTGGGTTCTTCCAATATCGGAACCCGATGAGATCGTGATTTGGGTTTCCACCTAAATCAACAACGATGCCGATAATAATCATTCCTACTATTGTAAGAACTTTTATTGAGCTAGAAACAGATGTGTGAGCGGGGAAAAGGGTGGAAGCCTGGTACTGGGATTCACCTGAACCAGAACTCTGCCTCTCCATATGCACCTATAGTGGATTGTGAGAAGAAGAAAGCAATGATAGAGAAAGTGCTTACCGACGCCGAGGGCGTTAATTCCAATAGCAAGGACCAAGCCAATAGTGATCCAGATGGCAGACTTGTCAGCGATAGTTGGATCCCAATAACTGATGATAGCTGCCGACGCAGACAATTCAGCTAGGAAACATTCAGTATCTAAGGAGTGGCCTTTTATATTTGATCATACGGACCAGGCAGAGTCAGCTACATTGCAGGATAAGTGGGGCGCTAGCAGATTCGACGGTGAACTGATCTCACCGTCCATTGATACCAGTAATTCCAACCAGTTGCAAAAGCAAACGCAGGATCAACAAATCGTTCAGCGAGCTTAATGAAACCGCCAGGGAGGGGTAGGAAAGCGATCATTTCACCGAGAGAGACCTGTGATTAAAGGTAAGACGATGTGTGCCCGGAAATAATGCAAAGAGGAAGACCATGGTAGCAAAACATATCGTTCCCATGAATATGTAGCCAAAAAGAAGGCCGAGGGGGCCACCATTCATGAGGGGGGTTGCTGTTCCGAAGAAGAGACCGGTACCGATGATACCACCGAAACTGGAAACGAGGTGAGCTGGAGGGTGGAACGGTGGCAAAGTAAGCGCGGAGGAATATATACCTGATCATAGCGACATGACGGTTCTTCAACCTGCGCTCGAGGGCAGTGTGAATCTCTGGTTCCTCGACAGACCTTCGCTCCTCGCTGCCTTGGTCAGAAGCCATGATGAAGAAAGAGACAACTAGTGTGAGAGCGACGAAAACCTAAATTTTGCTTGAGGTACATACGGGTGTCTTAGCTCGTGAACTTCGGGGGCCACGACGTTCGTCCAAGGCAGCAAGGAGCGAAAGGCTGCCATGATGAACGAAGAAAAAAATGACTGGTGTGAGAACGAAGAAAACCTAAATAGTGGCTGGTTAAGGTACATACGGTTTGGTCTGATGGTGGCCGGATACGTTCTCTTGTCCCTTTATCGCCGATTTTTACATACATGCTGTACAACGGACAGCCATCTACCCCACATCTCCTTGGCAGGGTAGATTCAGCTTCGCGAAATTGCAACGTCACGACGTACCTATCGGGATGAGTGCGTATGTTGTACGACCGAAGAGCGAGAGGCAAGCGTGTGCGGAACCGCGAGAAGACGGCGACTCCGTCAATGGCTGGAAGACGTGGACAGTAGTCGTTGTACGGCGTGGGACGTGAGAGAAGGGGAGATCTGAGCGCATCCGGAGTCGTGAATGTGCGAGTTCGGGCTCGGAGGGCGGACCAAGAGTATTGTAAATACGACTCCTGCACGAACGCCAGACTAGGAGCGTTGTGCAGTCCACCCAAGAGATGAGGACAGGAGTCGGTCACGCAAACGTGGACGCGCGCTCCGATATCTGTCCCAGCGTCCTAGTTCTAGATGCCTTGGAACTAGGTGTAGGGGCGTGATTTGCTACCAGCTGCCTGGGAGGCGACTCCGCAGCGAACATCGTGATCTTCAAGTTGGACGGTTGCCTAATTGGGGTCTGTTGCATAAACACGGCACCGAGCTCAGGGCAGGCTGACAGCACTGTACCTTGTTTCGAGGACAACATTATGTAAGTAAATTGGAAGGAACAGATTTGATAGTCAAACACGCGTGAGTTGCAAGTATGTATACATGAATGCCGACGAGGGGAGACACGGGTGCGTATCTACATCGACGCCGTCAAAGAGGATCCACGGTACCAATTACGTCTGAGCAAACGGCGAGGGTGAGGACACGTCCAAAACATAGACTCAATGCGTTGCGTACCAGCCACATCCATAACGCCTCCATCTTGTTCTTGGGTGGCGGGTCATCGTATCTGTTCGCGTCGTCAATGTCAGTTTCGTGCGCGCACGCGCCATTCACAATAATAAAGGGGCACACACGTCATCGCATCGATTTCGGCCACGTCGCTGACAAAGTCCATCTCGTCTGCTCTAACGGTGGGCACGCGCATGACGAGCTTGGCAGAGACGTAGAGCACGGGAAAGAACATGATCGGGAAGTAGTTGGTCACGAACGTGGCGGTGGACCAGTTTCCATCGAGGAAGACTTCCCAAGCGCTGAACTAGAGGAGCGAATGGTGAAAGAGACATTCGGAATCGCAATGCCAGGCGTAGGCGGCATAAAGCCACGAGAGACGGTGGGGGTCGGTCAATGCGATCGTTTCATAAGAACAAACAACACGCACGAAGAGCACGAACCCGGACCCACAGACACACCACCATCCCGCAAACGGCTGCATTCTCGGCGCGAACGGGAGCGTTTTCCTGTCGATGCCCTGTGCTTTCATGCCCTTGTAGAACCTCAGGTATGTCACTCCGATACCAAACCAGGTAACCAGACCGGAGGTAGCGGAGAAATTGGCGAGCCAGGTAAAGACGATACCAGAACTGTTGCCGAGAGTCATGTAGGCGAGGAACGCAAAGCAAGAGCAGATTCCGACAGCGACGTAGGGCAACCCAGAGCGCGTTGTGCGACTGAAGATCTTCGGGGCACTGCCAGAGACAGCAAGACCGTCTGAGGGCGTGATGTGTTAGTTATGAACACCATCACTAAAAGGGTGGTCTGCATACATAAACTGCGTGATGCGAGGTAAATGTCACTCGAACTAGCAGACCAGGCAGAGGTTAGAATCGCAGCATTGATGATCTGCAAGAAGTGTAAGTGCCTGAAATCAAGCTAGACGTTCCGATGCATAACGTACCGAAGGCAAGACCTTGACACCGGCTTCGTCGAAAGCAATGACGAACGGCGAGGCAGAGGCGTTGTCGGAGTTCAGGTTTAGTAACGGGTTGTTGGAAGGGACGAGTAAACCAATGACAAACACGCCCCCGATGTAGAATACCAAGACACGCAAGTAAACTCTCCTGATTGCCTTTGGGATGTTCCGGCGGGGATTCCTTACTTCAGCAGCTGCCATCTGGTGACAGGTCAAGCGGGGAAAAAAGGGGTTGTGAGGAGAAAACTCACTGCTACTGCTTCAGTGCCGACGAACGAGAATGCAGCTTGGGTAACAACACTGCAGGTGCCGAGAAAGTGGCCTTTGGGCCCAGTGAACCCATGGTAGTCCGCGAATGGTCCCGGATTCTTCCAGTATCGGAACCCGATGCGATCGTGCTTTGGACCTCCACCCAAATCGACAATGATACCAAGAATAATCATTCCTGTTATTGTAATGACTTTTATTGAGCTAGAGACAGATGCATGAGCGGGGAAATGCGTGGATGCCTGAAGCTGGGCTTCACCAGAACCAGAACTCTGCCTCTCCGTATGCACCTATGGTGGATTGTGAGGAGAAGAAAACAAACGTGGAGAAAGCGCTTACCGACACCAAGGGCGTTGATCCCAATGGCAACGATCAAGCACATGGAAATCCAGACGGCAGGGCTGGTGGTTGTATCCCAAAAACTGATCAGAGCGGCCGCCGCAGACAATTCGGCTGAAACAAATTCAGTATCGAGAGGGCCACCTTTTCATATTCGATTATACAGACCAGGTAGTGTCAACTACGTGGAAAGGCTGAATGAGGGCACTACATTTGGAGATGAGCTAGTCTCACCGTCCATCCGTACCAATAATTCCAACCAATCGCAAAAGCAAAGGCAGGATCAATAAATCGTTCGGCGAGTTTAATGAATCCCCCAGGAATGGGTAAGAAAGCCGTCATTTCACCGAGAGAGAGCTGTGAGGAGAAATAAGTTGACGTGTGCCTGGAGTTGGTGGAGACAGGGAGAAACCATGGTAGCAAAACATAGCGTTCCAATGAACAAGTAGCCCAAGAGAATACCGAGGGGCCCACCATTCATGAGGGAGGATGCTGTTCCCAGGAAGAGACCAGTACCAATGACACCACCAATGCTGTAGGCCGGCGTCAGCTAGGGTGGTGGGGCGGTAAGCGCGCAGGAATATAAACCTGATCATTGCAACATGACGATTCTTCAGCTTGCGATGGAGTGTGGTGTGAACCTGGGGGGGTGTTGCTTGGCCCTCGATAGACTTGACGTCAGCATCGTCGGCGTGTTTCTTCTCGTTTCTGCCTTCGTCAGAGGTCATGAGGAACAAGGAAAGAGAGAACTAGCGTGAGAGCGCCGAGAAACGTAAATAGTTGCAAGAAGAGTTCATGCGGTTGTCTTCTATCCGTTCTGTGCCGATAAGGTGGCGACTGAGCTAGATTAGATGCACACAACCTGGTGCCGTGGTTACACCGGTCCATTCGTTAAGTTGTGCCACTGCCTCTTATCATTAGTCCCGCATCCTATCACGAAAACCAACTTAGAACACGTACACCAGCAGTAGTTTTGGACTACACTATCGATATGGCAACTCCGTATGCCGCCCGAACCCGGAACCTGACACCCACCGGCCCAGGCGATCTTAGGCTCGTGCCGAAGGGAATGTCAACCCTGGTCAGGTTCCCCAAATGTGATATCTCCGAGTGCCGTGTACATCATCGGGCTTCGGAAACCTATAATGTCAGATCAGTCAGAAACATCAGCCCACACACGCATCATTGATCAGGGTTTGTATGGCAAATGTCCGCACTGCAACCCGCGTGCTCAGGTGAAGCAGCTCCGTAAATCGAGTCACTTTAAAAGATGCCGCATTCGGGTCCAGATCAAGATGGGCACATGAGAGCCAAGAGATCGATGAGAGTTGATCATACATGTCAGCAGTTTTTTCGAGATTTAGGAAAGCTTTTACTTCACACCGCCAACACTGAGCTTGAATTTAAAATATAGTTTGTTGGCATACAGAATGGCTATTTTTAAATTTGGATGACCTTGGCAAAGATCCCGGTGAAAACTTACTCGGTTTCAGTTACTAGTGCACTGCGATGATGAATTGAAGCCTCTCAAGCCCCAACGCGGCAGAGTCCAGTAAGACAAGCATCACTTATTGCCACGATTTTCGGCTGTGGAAGAACCCCTGCCAGCAAAGTGACAACATCAAGGTGTAAGATACAGATTTAAGCCTGAGTAACCAATAATCGTCCAACACGCGTGTACAATATACACGAACGACAGCGAGGGTGTGGGAACGATAGGATGCCTGGTATGTGTGTCAGGTGGTATATGGCTTACATCTAAGTAACGGCGAGTGTGAGCGATGTGCTGATCTTGCGGCTTCTAATAGCCTTTTTAAAAAAAAGAACATTGATGGGTTTCATAAAATAGAGAAGTCGACAGGTCTAAGTTCCCCACGACTTTTGCGTGTGGAAGAAACCTTGACAAGAAAGGTGACACACCATCAAGGTGTAAGATGCAGATTTATGTAGATAACCAACACAAACAAGGGTACGAGGGCGGTAACTTGTCTGTGTCGGGTAATATACGGCTTATGCCTAGAGAGACGGCGAGGGTGAGCGACGTGCAGGAAACGAAGACTCGATACGGTACGTACTAGCCACTTCCAGAGTGCCTCCACCCTGTTCCTGGGGAGGGGTTCATCATACCTGTTTCCGTGATCAGCATCGTGCAAACACACGCCGTTCGGAACAAAGCGACACGCACGTCATCGCATCGAACTCAGCTACGTTAGTGACAAAGTCCATTTTGTCTGCGCTGATGGCGTGTACACGCATGATGAACTTGGCGGCGACGTAGAGGATGGGGAACAATATGATCGGGATGTAGTTGGTCAGAAACTTGGTGACGCTCCAGTTACCTTTGAGGAACACGTCCCAACCGCTGAACTGGAGGTGGACGTCAATGGGGCTGTCACCCAACAGAACGAGGGAAACGCACGAAGAGGACGAAACCGCACCCACAGACACACCACCATCCCGCATATGGCTGTAGTTTGGAGGCGAACGGGAGAGTTTTCCTGTCGATTCCCTGTGCTTTCATGCCCTTGTGGAACCTCAGGTATGTCACTCCAATACCGAACCAGGCAACCAGACCGGCGGTAGTGGAGAAGCCGGCGAACCAGGAAAAGACCTCACCGGAAACGTTTCCCAACGTCAGGTATGCGAGGAATGCAAAGCAAGAAGAGAGTCCGACAGCGACGTGGGGTAACCCAGAACGCGTTGTGCGACTAAAGATCTTCGGGGCACTGCCAGAGACAGCAAGACCATCTGAGGCATGACATGTTAATAGCGAGTATGGCCACTGAAAAAGATGGTCTGCATACGTAAACTACGCGATGCGAGGTAGATGTCACTCGAACTAGCAGACCAGGCAGAGGTTAGAATCGCAGCGTTGACGATCTGCAAGAAGTGTCAGTGCCTGAAAACTAGACGTTCTGACGTGTATCGCACCGAAGGTAAGACCTTGATACCGGCCTCGTTGAAAGCAATGACGAACGGTGAGGCAAGGGCATTATTGGAGTTCAAGTTCAGTAACGGGTTGTTGGAGGGGACGAGCAAACCAACAATAAACACGCCCCCGATGTAGAATACCAAGACACGCAAGTAAACTATCTTGAGCGCCTTTGGGATGTTCCGGCGGGGGTTCCTTGCTTCAGCGGCCGCCATCTGGCGAGGGATCAGGCAGGGCAAAAAAGGGTTGTGAGGAGAAATCTCACTGCTACTGCTTCAGTGCCAACGTACGCGAACGCAGCTTGGGTAACGGTGCTGCAGGTACCGAGGAAGTGGCCATTGGCACCAGGGCCATAGTAGTCCGTGAATGGTCCTGGGTTCTTCCAGTATCGGAACCCGATGCGATCGTGCTTTGGACCTCCACCTAAGTCGACAATGATACCGGCAATAATCATTCCTATTATTGTCAAGACTTTTATTGAGCTAGAGACAGATCGGTGAGTGGGGAAACGATGAAAACCTGATGCTGGTATTCACCTGAACCAAAACTCTGCTTCTCCGTATGCACCTATGTCGGATTGTGAGAAGAAGACAAACATGGAGAAAGTTCTTACCAACGCCAAGGGCGTTAATCCCAATAGCAATAACCAAGCCCACGGAAATCCAGATGACAGGCTTGGTAGCCGTAGTCGGGTCCCAATAACTGATGATAGCTGCAGACGCAGACAATTCAGCTAGGAGACATTCAGTATTCAAGGAGCGACCTTTTTATATTTGATCGTACGGACCAGGTAGGGTCAGCTACATGGCAAGGGTGAGTGAAGGCACCAGATTCGAAGATGAGGAAATCTCACCGTCCATCCATACCAATAATTACAACCAATTGCAAAACCAAATGCAGGGTCAACAAATCGTTCGGAAAGTGTAATGAAGCCGCCAGGGAGTGGTAGGAAAGCCGACATCTCACCGAGAGAGACCTATGATGAGAAATAAGACGATGTGTGCCTGGAACTGAAGACAGGAAGACCATAGTGGCAAAACATATCGTTCCCATGAACACATATCCCAATAGAATACCGAGGGGACCACCACTCATGAGGGAGGTTGCTGTTCCTAAGAAGAGACCAGTGCCGATGACACTACCAATACTGGAAGTGAGAGTCAGCTACCGGTGGAACGCGGAACGGTAAGCGCGAAAGATGCGTACCTGATCATAGTGACATGACGGTTCTTCAACTTGCGCTCGAGGGCGGTGTGAACCTCGGGTCCCTCGACACTGGCATACTTTCGCTCTGTGCTGCCTTGGTAGAAGGGCATGATGAATGAAGAAAGAGACAACGAGTCAGAGCAGAGAAACTGCTCAAATACTTACGGCCGTCTTCTATCTGTCCAGTGCAGTGTTGATAAAGTGGTGGCCGGTTGCTGGATGCTGTCTGTGCCTTATCTCCTTATAGCCACAATGTAGTAATACCATGCCATGCTGTGGAAAAGATCGCCACCGAGCGAGCAACCAGGTGTTGTTGGCTGGGCCTTGAAGTTTCTTGAAATGGCAACAGCGCAAGGTGGCGACCTCAGTACTATGCGAGCGTGAACACATCTAGAGTCGCGAACGACAAGCGAGTCCAGAACCGCAACTCGGAGGGGACAGTGACGTCGTAAACGGCGGACAGTAGTCATAATATTGTGAAGGACGTCAGGGAGGGGGAGCGTGCCCAGATCTGTAATGTGGGTCAACCTCGTCCCTCGAGTTCATTTCGATCGGCTGTGGCAGAAGACGTGCAGAACATGAAAGGCAAGCCCGGCGTGATTACGTAACTAATCCCAATTGGGCCATCCAAGTCCAAGATGGACTCATCCATGCCTGTTGAAGTCGCCTGCCATCAAGCTGGTAAATGACACCTTTATTCGCAAAATCGGTTTCCAAGGCACCCGGAGCTTGGATCCTGCGCGCATCAACGTTTCTATGGTTGACTCTGATGGTCCTCCACTCTTGGTGGGACTGCACAATGTTACTAGTCTTGTGTTCGTGCGCGCGAGTCTTTTTCTAGGATACTCTTGATCTGCCGTCCGAGATCGAGCACGCGCATTCACGACTCCAGATGCGCTGCCCACCATCTCTCACATCCTTCACTATACTACGGCCAATGTCCACGTTTTCAAACCGATTACAACGTCACCGTCTCGCCGCGGTTCCACATTCGCTTGCCGTTCGTTCTTCAGTCATAAAACACACTCATTGGCGATTCCAGCCTGAGACGTGCTCACGCTTATCCCGATAACCTTGTGTCATCACCATTTCGAGAAGCTTGGTCAGCCCTGCCAACAAGACGTGGCCTGGCTTCTCCGCAGGTGATTCTTTCCACAGCATGGTGATACTGTGATACATTAAGATATGCGGTAACCAGCCACCACTTAATTAACACTGGATGGATGGAAGATCAATATTGTAAGTACCTTGGGCAGTGCTATCTAGTTTTCTTTGCTCTCACACTACTCGTGTCCTTCTTCGTTTATCATGGCCCCCGACCAAGGCAGCAGTGAGCGAAACTCTGTCGAGGGTGACCTGAAGTTCACACCACACTCCATTGCAAGTTGAAGAACCGTCATCTTACTATGATCAGGTACGTACCCTCCGCGTTTACCATTCCACGTTCCACCGCTCCAGCTGACCCTCACTTCCAGTATTTGCGGTGTCACTGGTACCGGTTTCCTTCGGAACAGCAATCTTCCTCACGAGTGGTGGTCCCCTCGACATTTTCTTGGGATATGTCTTCGTGTCAGTGGGAACGATATGTTTCGCCACCATGGTCTCAACGGAGAATAACTGATCGATTTGGTCCTGTATCCTTCATGTTCTGGCTGTGCACAGCTTCTGCCCGAATGAACCTAACATGGCCTCCAACTTGCAGGCAAAGGGATTTTTACAGCAACAGTTCCGCCACAAGTGCCTCGTTACGTATGTATGTACTGGTTTGACAGATGCAGGATCCAACTTGCCATCCATATCACCACTTTTTGCCAACTCTTGCCCCTTTTCGCATGTATCACCGCTCCTTGGATCTCCTCGGCTCTTGTGGGTGGTGTGAGAAGGAACGAAACTGGGAGAGTTCGTCGGATGGGTGCTGAATTCAATTTGGCCTCGACCTTGACTTTGCATCGCGTCTGATCTTGCGGCTTCTGATAGCCTTTTTAAAAAAGAACATTGATAGGTTTCATAAGATAGAGAAGTCGACAGGTCTGAGTTCCCCACGACTTTTACGTGTTGAAGAAACCTTGACAAGAAAGGTAACACCATCAAGGTGTAAGACGCAGATTTATGTAAATAACCAACACAAACGAGGGTATGAGGCGGTAACTTATCTGTGTCGGGTAATATACGACTTATGCCTAGAGAGACGGCGAGGGTGAGCGACGTGCACAAAACGAAGACTTGATACGGTACATACTAGCCACTTCCAGAGTGCCTCTGCCCTGTTTTTGGGTGGGGGTTCATCATATCTGTTTGCATGCTCAGCATCATGCACACGCACGCCGTTCAAAACAGATCGGTACGCACATCATCGCATCGAATTCAGCTACATTAGTGACAAAGTCTGTCTTGTCTGTGCTAATGATGGGTACATCCATGATGAACTTGGCCGCGACATAGAGGATGGGAAACAATATGATCGGGATGTAGTTGGTCAAGAACTTGCTGACGTCCCAGTTGTGCTTGAGGAACACTTCCCAACCGCTGAACTGTAGGCATTCGTATAGACGTAGACAGCAGAGGTAGACGTCAGTCAATGGGGTTACTACCCAACAGAACAAGGGAAACGCACGAAGAGGACAGAACCCCACCCACAGACACACCACCATCCCGCGTATGGCTGTAATTTGGAGGCGAACGGGAGAGTTTTCCTGTCGATTCCCTGTGCTTTCATGCCCTTGTAGAACCTCAGGTATGTCACCCCAATACTGAACCAAACAACCAGACCGGAGGTAGCGGAGAAGTTGGCGAGCCAGGTAAAGACGACACCAGAACTGTTCTCGAGAGTCATGTAGGCGAGGAACGCAAAGCAAGAGCAGACCCCGACGGCGACGTAGGGCAACCCAGAGCGCGTTGTTCGACTGAAGATCTTCGGGGCACTGCCAGAGACAGCAAGGCCATCTGAGGCATGATGTGTTAGTTATGAATACGATCACGAAAGGATGGTGTGCATACATAAACTGCGTGATGCGAGGTAGATGTCACATGAACTAGCAGACCAGGCAGAGGTCAAAATCACAGCGTTGATGATCTGCAAGGAGTGTCAGTGCCTGAAATCAAACCAGACGTTCTCATGGGTAACGCACCGAAGGTAAGACCTTGATACCCGCTTCGTTGAAAGCAATGACAAATGGCGAGGCAGGGGCGTTCTTGGAGTTTAGGTTTAGTAACGGGTTGCTTGAGGGGACGAGCAAACCAATAATAAACACGCCCCCGATGTAAAACACCAAGACGCGCAAGTAAACCACCCTGAGTGCCCTTGGGATGTTCCGGCGGGGATTCCTTGCTTCAGCAGCTGCCATCTGGTGAGGGGTCAGGCAGGGCAAAAAAGGGTTGCGACGAGAAAACTCACTGCTGCTGCTTCAGTGCCAACGTAAGCGAACGCAGCTTGCGTAACGGCGCTGCAGGTACCGAGAAAGTGGCCCTTGATACCAGAACCATAGTAGTCCGTGAATGGCCCTGGATCCTTCCAGTATCGGAACCCGATGCGATCGTGCTTTGGACCTCCACCTAAGTCGACAATGATACCGGCAATAATCATTCCTATTATTGTTAGGACTTTTATTGAGCTAGGGGCAGATGCGTGAGTGGGGAAATGGATGGAAGCCTGATACTGGTATACCTAAACCAAAACTCTGACTCTCCGTATGCACCTATGTTGGATTGTGAGAATAAGAAAACAAACATGGAGAAAGTTCTTACCGACGCCGAGGGCGTTAATCCCAATAGCAATAACCAAGCCCACGGAAATCCAGATGACAGGCTTGGTAGCCGTAGTCGGATCCCAATAACTGATGATGGCTGCGGACGCAGACAACTCAGCTAGGAGACACTCAGCATCCAAGGAGCGGCCTTTTTTTATCATACGGACCAGGTAGAGTCAGCTACGTGGCAAGGGTGAGTGAGGGCGCCAGATTCGAAGATGAGCTAATCTCACCGTCCATCCATACCAGTAATTCCAACCAGTTGCAAATGCAAATGCAGGGTCAACAAATCGCTCGGCGAGTTTAATGAAACCGCCAGGGAGTGGTAGGAAAGCCGTCATTTCACCGAGAGAGACCTGTGATAAGAGGTAAGACGATGTGTGCTTGCAATTGGTGAAGACATGAAGACCATAGTGGCAAAACATATCGTTCCCATGAACAGGTATCCCATGAGAATACCAAGGGGACCACCACTCATGAGGGAAGTTGCAGTTTCGAAGAAGAGACCGGTACCGATGACACCACCAACACTGGAAGTGGGTCAGCTGGAGCAATGGAACGGGGAACGGGGAGTGGGGAGGGATACGTACCTGATCATAGTGACATGACGGTTCTTCAACTTGCGTTGGAGGGCAGTATGAATCTCGGATTCCTCATACTTTCGTTCATTGTTGCCTTGGCCGGAGGCCATGATGAACGAAGAAAGAGACAACAAGTGTGAGAGCAGAAAAAAACTTAATAACACTGCCCAAGGTCCTCACGGCTGGCTTCTATCCGTCCAGTATTAATAAAGTGGTGGCTGGTTGCCGGATATGTGTCTTCTCTCTTTATCGCCGCGGTGTACTACCATGCTGTGGAAAGGATCGCCGCTGGAGAACCAGGTGTTGTTGGCTGGGCTGACCAAGCTTCTCGAAACGGCACAAGGTGGCGACTACAGTATGAGTGTGAGCACGTCCGGAATCGGGAACGCGCGTGCTTTATGACCAATGAGCGAACGACAAGCGAGTTCGGAACCGCGAGAAGACGGTGACGTCCTAAACGGCGGACAGTGGTCACAATACCGTGAAGGATGTTAGGGAAGGGGAGTGAGCGCATTTGTAGTAGTGAATGCGCGTGTTCTATCTCGGAGAGCGCACCAATAGTATCGTCGGTGTGACTTGCGCACGGACGCGGGACTAGTGGCTTTGTGTAGTCCAGCCAAAAGCCATGGACAGGAGTCGGCCATGGAAACGTTGATGCACGTTCCCTCTGATCAAGATCCTCGGAGTTTAGGTGCCTTGGAAACCGCTCTTGCAAGATGAAAGGTGTCATTTACCCGCGAGATGGCAGGAGAACTTTCACGGGTACGAGATGACTGCGTGGCGAGCATCTTGGATGGCTGCCTAATTGGGGTTCGATACATAAGCACGGCAGCGAGCTCCGAGAGACTCTGTCTTGTTTCGAAGACAACATTAATTTGAATGTGCAATGAACTCCCTCATAACATACCTGTAGGGATCGTCCGAGGGGGTACGGGTTACAAGGGAGTATAGGGTCTGTGAGACGTTGGTTTCGAGCAGGAGGAAAAGATTACTTTCACCTATGTTGTTCTGGTACTAAGTTTGTCTTCCAAATCACAAGGCTTGAAGGAGGATAGGCGCTGATCTGTCAAAGTTACTAAGGATCGCCAAGTCATTCACTCAGCTTTTTTTTACTATCACAGAGCACTGCGAGCAGAATTGAAGCTTCGACGCGGCAGAGTCCTCGGAAATCTATGCGTATCGAGCTCGTATAGATTTGGAGAGATGATAATATATATGCATGATTCAAATGTATACATGTGTGAGAATGACAAGATAAAGGATAGGCGAAAAACTGGGTGTTTTTCCGACCCGAAATTGATCTCGAACTGTCCATTCCGGAAGCGAGCTGTGACGGTGGGTTGCGCAACCGAACAGCTCAGCTTGCGCTATGACAAGAGTCGAGCGAGCAGCGTCGGACAAATTGCTGAACGTGTCGGGAATTTGTACGCAGCCTGTGAGGGGTGTGGGTGAAAAAGGACGAGTATGCTAAACTGCGAGTTGAACTAGAGGGAACGAAGTGGACACGAGCAAGAGCACTTCGCTTCTCACGCATAGACTAAATCCTACGCAAGGC
Source organism: Hortiboletus campestris (assembly GCA_038090935.1). Classification (NCBI taxonomy): domain Eukaryota; kingdom Fungi; phylum Basidiomycota; class Agaricomycetes; order Boletales; family Boletaceae; genus Hortiboletus; species Hortiboletus campestris. The sequence continues at coordinate 38,743 of JBBPNN010000197.1, forward strand.
TCGTGCCTCGCGCGCCCGGCGCCATATTAGTATTAGTAGTCAATCAATAAGTTAAGGGAGAACGACGGGGATTCGTGAGCGTTGCGACGCTTTTCTCGAGTGTTTCGGGTGGGTCGGGTGGGTCGGATGGGTCGGATGGGTCGGGAGGTTCGTTCTTTT
>JBBPNN010000198.1:0-38832 GCA_038090935.1 Hortiboletus campestris
TTTTTGCCATTCTGATGTCCAGCGTTGTTTTGAGAGCGAGCGTTGATGTTGTTTGAGGGCTGGGATGCTGCGGGGGAGGGGGCCGTTTCATAGGTAGAGTGGGAGGTGTGATGATTTGCTGGTTTTGGCGGGGTTGGTCGCAACTTTGCGTGCTTCTGCGTCTGCTTGTTCGTTGCCATGTATACCTGAATGCCCTGGAGCCCAGCAGATAGTGATGTCTCTTGAGGTGATTTGGTGTTTCGTTTTGATGGAGCGAAGGATGTTGCGGAGATGGTCCATGATGTAGTGGCCTGGGTGCAATTTGGGTCGTGCGCCGGATTTGATGGCTGCTTGATTGTCTACAAATATGTAGATGGGTTTTTTTGGGGTGTTCGTTGATAGAATGAGTGTCACCTTACTTGCGAGCCTGAGGTTCTCCGAATGTTGGCTGCGCGCCACATGGTGATTTTGATCGGGAAGTCACTAGTCAACTCTTTGTACATAATTTTTCATGAAGTTGAGAGTCATCCGAAAGACTTGGCTAGTAGGTCGTCATGATCTTGATCCCCTTTTATTATTATTTTCATTATATGAGCAGGCAAGGGCACGGTCAAGGCTTCTGTGATGTCATTATTTGATACCGTCTCGAGTCTCCTAAAAACCTGATGGCCTTGGCCCGTTTCACTTGCCGCAGCAGCCTGAGATTGCCCAAACTGGGCCGAAATTCGGAATTCGTGTCACATCTCGGTAGCAGCGATCAATGATTGAGACTGTGCCGATCACCGGCGCTTCGTTGGGCAGGAGCCGTGTGCCTTGTTCCTCGTTCTTTTCGTTCTCACATCCCTCTGCTCTTCGGAATTTCTCGAACCCCCATTGTCCCATGAGTCGTGACACACATTCAATGCGGACGGCACTGCTTTCCCACACACCCCACTGGTTTCGGTGGGTGCGGCGAGAACCCTCTTGACGCCCGCCAAAATGCTTCGGACATCCCAATTCTCTCCCACCTGTGCTTCATAATACGTAGCTCTGTTTCCGGACCTTGCACTTTTTCGACGAACTAGCATCGGATATTAACTCTCAGATAAGATGTATCGTGTAAAGCTGCACGTCAACGATGGACGAACGTCAAGGTGAGTTGTGTACGTGTCAGCCACCTCTCGAGTGATTATGTAAGTGTTGTGTCGCAGTGTCTATGCACTTGTTCAACACACTTGTCGCATTGGCAGGCTACCTTCAGAAGGAGACGAACAAGCCGTTTGGAGGCATTCAGGTGCGTGTATGCGTGTTTATCGAGCGAGGACGCTAGCTTATTGCATGCAGCTTGTGATTACCGGCGATTTTTTCCAATTCCCACCTGTGTTCAATTGAGTGGTCTTCTTCGCCTTTGAAAGCGAGGCTTGGAGGTCGTGTATAGAGCATACCATCATGCTGGACAGTCTTTTGTCAAAAAGATAACCGTAAGTACTGTCCTCTAGGTGGTACGTGCCTTGGCCTCGTGACTTTCTCAGGTTTTGTATCCCGGCTGAACGAGATACGAGATGGAACATTTTCTGCAGATGCATGCACAGGATTTAGACCACTCTCGCCTCCGCCACCATCCATGCGAAATATCTTGCCAACGGAGTGGTTCCCCATAAAGCATGAAGTATCGAATGCAAACTTTACCCGTCTCAAGTCCTTGTCATAGGCTCTTCACACGTTCCACGCTCATGATACATTTCAAAATGCCCCAGGTACAGAAAACCCTCGTCCATTTCTTCAAACCAGCGGCTGCCTCAAATCATGCACCACACAAACCTACGAGTGCACGTTCAGGTAGCGATAAGCAGCAAGCCTGAGGTCTCCTCTCTGGTATTCTCGCAGGAAAGGCCCTTGAGCTCAAAAGAGGCGCCCAAGTGATGCTTGTCAAGAATATTTTCGAGATGCTTGTGAATGGACGCATACGGCAGGTGGTTGATTTCTCCGAGTTCCGAGAGGTCATGAGTATGGTTCACGGGGAAAACAACAACAAGCGGGCTGGGGTTGCAAAAACCACGGGTTTCGTGCAGAGTTAAGGTCCGCCCAGATGGCGGTTTGCTTTGTGGCGTTGTAGGAACTGCCGGGAGAGAAAACGCCGAGATCGGGGGCCCGAAGGCCATGAAGCAGAGCGGTCAGCGGCTTTGAAGTCTTACATAAATGGGCACAGGCCAAAGTTACGTTGTCGCTGCATCCATGGATGGGTTGCAAGTCCTGCGGTTTGACCTGAAGGTGTGTCAATCGATAGGGGTCATCGTGAAGTGAGAACGCGTCAGGTCTTGGCACACCCCAAAGTCATCGAATGGAACGAATCGCTTCAAATATCTAGGGTGGGGCCGATGTAAGTGGTTCAACGTCCTGAATCCACCTCGCAGACAGCTCAGACCGGTATATTATTTGGTATGTATTTCGAGCGCATGGTAGCACGCTGGGCAAGATCAACGTTGGCCTTGAACCCGCGACTATTCACAAGTGTCTTCGGAGAATTTGAATTGGTGCGGATGAACGGTTACACATCACATACAGAAACTACTGCTTTTTGATTCGACACGGGCTCACTTTGCAGCAACGCTCTTCAGGTATCCCACCCTGTGTAGGTTATTGTCGGTGGCCTCGCCCCTGTAGTGAGGCACCCACTTGAGCCGGTCCTGGGGAATAAGTGAATGGTGTGAGTGCACGCTGCGAGTAGTGTTATTGGGTCTTGCCTTGAACCATCAAGCGTGAAGCGGTGGTAGATGCCAGCGGGAAGGAGCACGATGACACCAGCGTTGACTACGAATCGGATCCACTCGTTGGTGGCTTGCTCTACCCAGTATCAAGTGCAGAAACAGTCGGGTAAGAACAATGCGAAAGAATCGGCAGTGGTGAGTGGGGATTACTATGAACATCGAAGAAACCACTTCCTTCGAGGATATACCTGATCTCCTCGTCTTCGTGCATATGTCTGTAGAAGGTGTCATTAAGCACGGGACTGCCGTGTGGGGCGCAAGAGAAACACATTCTGAATAAAAAATCTTGAGCTGTTCCTCGTAGTGATCGCCGAGGGATTCTTTAGTGACGGTCATAGTCTCTATGGTCTTGTATTCGCGGCCACGAGCGATAGTGTCGACCGCGTTATAGCCGCCTTCCACGGAGATTGGAGTGGGGACGTGCCAGAGGATAACACGGATAGCAGCGAGTGCAGCGTTGCTAGCGGGTATGCCAGAGTCATGGGGTCGCCGGGGAGGCCATCAAAGTAGTAGGTGCGCATGTTGGAGTGGTATGTGTGTCGATATAGTGAGAGAAGGTCAGTGGATTCGAATCCCCCAGACTTGCAGTCCCTTTGTGTCGTATTATACCCTGCCATCCAGTCACGTCAGGAAGTCTACAAGTGTCTTACTTGAATTCATTCCGGCTGATTTAAGACGGTGTGGCAGATGGCAAACGTAGCTGGTGCTATGCGAGTCAGTTACTGTCGGTATAGTGAGGCATCCGGTAGGGCTTCGGGCCATTGGCCGCGCTTCTTTCGGGTACGGTTGTCCGGCTTTCCATAGAAAGGCCAGAAAAAGAGTGCGTCAAAATCCTGATCGGCGTGTCAGGTGAAGGCAGATCCCGGATGGCACAATCATTTCAAACATGGGGTCGACGAAAGTGGTCCAAGTTGAACGTTCTTTTGAACCCACCTGGTAGACCATCGTGTCATGTGCTATGTATTTCAAGCGTGTGTGGTACATTGGGCGAGATCCTGCCATTCGGTGATGGTCGTGTTATTCACCAGCGTCCCTGGAGAGCTGGCACTGGGAAACGTTTACATATAGCATATTGAATTGATACGATCTAACTCGACAAGGGGTCAGTTTACAGCAATGCTCTTCAGGTATTCCACCCTGTATGGGTTGACGTCCGTGGCGTCGCTCCTGTTGTGAGGAATCCACTTTGGCTCGTCCTGGGGAAATGAAGTGAGTGCGAGGTAGATTAGTGTTGTATCGATAGAGATCTTGCCTTGAACAACCTCATCGCCTTGATGGTATTCTTCTCGTCAAGCGTGAAACGGTGGTAGATGCCAGCAGGAAGGACCATGAGATCACCAGTATCGAGTGCGCATCGGATCCATTTATCAGTGGGGTGGTCTATCGCAAAAAAACGGGGTAAGAAGCAAGCGTGAGAGCTGACAGCGGCATAGGAGGCGTACCACGAACATCGAAGAAGCCACTGCCCTCGAGGATATACCTGATTTCCTCGTCATCGTGCAAATGCCTGTGGAGCATAATCTCTTGTCAGTATTCCAGCACCGGGCACCGAGGGCGCACAGAAGCGCACTCTTCATAGAAGCCTTTGAGCTTTGCCTCGTAGAGATCGCCGAGGCCTTCCTTGGTGATGGTGATGACATCCCTGTTCTTGTATCCGCGCTCACGGGCGACGGCGTCGACTTTGGGGTAGTCACCTGTCGTGGGGACTGGGACTGGGCAGTGCCAGTGGAGGACACCGATGGAAGCGAGGACGGCGTCGTCGACAAGTACACCAGAGTCATGGGGGAGGCGTTGATCGCCGGGAATGTCATCGAAGTAGTAAGCGCGCATGGTGGATAGAGTGAGAGAAGAGATGTTGTCAGATCGGTTACGATGGTGGTGGTGTCACCCGCGAACTTGAACACAGTCACGGTGTTCCGGGCTCTCTAGTAGCTGTGCCCACTACGTATAGGACCCGAATTTTTTTGCTCTTCTGCGAGATGGACCTTCTGACTAGATATCCACCATCTAATCGGCAGACGCAATCCTAATACTTGACATGGAATATTATTTAATTCTATTTAATTATTCTATTAGGTAATATGGTTATCTAACCCAACCAGTGCTTTTTTGGGTTCGCGAGCCTCCTGCTAGAACAGTTCGACTCGAGGATCCTTTTGCACTTCCAAGCTTTCACTGTTTAACGCCAGCAAACAACCGCACGCAGGCATTCGTGAGGACAGTCAAACGTGTATACCAGCGCTGGTTGGTGTGTCTGCATTGGGAATGCAAGTATCGAGCAGCATCAGCCCACCATGTGGTGGAAGCGTTGTGTTCGGGCTACATACAGTAACTGCCTCCACTGGTCCTGGACACCAGGCCAACGCATGGCATCCGCATTGCAAGGAGCGAGCGCCAGTTTATACCAGACGAATCGTTGACCAGCGTCAGCTCATCCCATTCAGTTGGCACGTTGTATCCAAGAAGCGCAACGCGTGTTTTCCTCAGTACCCTCAGCAGTGCATCGACTGTACTGACTAGCTTGCCCTACCCTCACCTCCGCCATCGCTCGTCGACTCAGCACACCAACGCTCTTATATTTCGAGGATACATCAATTATTCATACCTTTGCAATGTCGACGCAGGAGGGCTCAAATCGCACCCCTCGAGCGTTCAAATGTCCAGAATGTGGACCTCCAACCTCGAGAAATCTCGTAGTGTGCATTGACGGCACGTCAAATCAGTTTGGTACCAAGGTAAACGTTTTGATCGACTCGAAGTTTACTTATTCACGTCCCGAACCCGCATCCGCTTCGTAGAATACGAACATCGTCGAGCTCTACAGTCACATCACGAAGAACGATAAGCAACTCACGTATTACAGCAGCGGGCTTGGCACGATCGCCAAGGTTGCTGGCGCATCCCTGGGGCATCAACTATCCAATAACTTGGACATGGCCATTGGCCGGTACGTCATCCTATCGGATTTATAGCAGTTGTTCTCATTCGGGCCAGGAACCTACACAGGGTCATCATGGCTTCCTACCGGTGGCTTTCTGATAATTACAAAGATGGGGATAAAATATTTCTGTTCGGTGAGATATTTCATCTTACGGTGCTGACACTACGTATGTCTCACTCCCGTTCCAGGCTATTCACGTGGTGCTTACCAGGTCCGAGCGTTGGCGGGTATGATTGCCCGAGTAAGCCTCTCTCCCTTGCTGCCTGTCACGGCATCAACTGAAACTGTAAAGGTTGGGCTACTTCTCCCGGGAAACGACGAGCAAATACCATTGTAAGGTAGCTCGTTTTTCTGGTTTGCACACATCTGATACATTAGCAGTGCTTTCGAGTTGTACTCAAAAACGGACGACGATGATCCGAGCCTGACACGACCTGCCAGTGTCATCAGCCAGCCGGCGACAAAAGAGTCCAAGAAGAAGGCCAAGTCCGCTGAGCTAGCCAAAACATTCCAGAAGACGTTCTGTCGAAGTAACGTTCATATCCATTTCGTCGGGGTGTGGTGAGTCTTTTTCGCAAATCTCGTTGCCTTGACGCACACACGTACTTAGCTCGATCTTTCCAGGGACACCGTGTCGTCAGTTGGCTTCGGTAGGAGTAAGCCGTTGCCTTGCACCACGACTTCCTGTGAACATATTTGCTACTTCCGACATGCCCTCGCCTTGGACGAACGACGCGTCAAGTTCTTACCCGAATATGCATATGGCGGACGATCTAGTTGCAGTGATGACGGGCGTATCAAAGAGGTCTGGTTTGCGGGCTGGCATGCAGACGTGTAGGTCTGTCATCAGCTGATTGAGGTCACCATTCTGACGTACAGGTCACAAGTGGCGGTGGCAACAGACGGAACGAGAAGCTCCAGTCTGGGGACATTCCGTTGCTGTGGATGCGGAGTCAAGCTATCGCTGCCGGGCTGAAGATGGAACTTGGAGACGTGATGTGGAAGATCGATGATTTGAACAAGCAAATCAAGCGTTCGTTGCACCCCGGATGGTGGCTGTTGGAACTGTTGCCCCTCAAACATTTGCTATACTACAATTCGGACAGGCATACTTTCAGGTGAAGCCGCACAACATCATTTAGGCGCTGTCTCACCCCCAACAGTCCTCACTTCGGGAGTCCGCGAAGAATCCTGCCAGGACAAAAGGTGCACGTGTCCGCGCTATTCAAGAACAACTACAAGCCTTATGCCCATTTCTTCAATAACCCCGAAAGGTGGCCAGAGCCCATGTTTTGGAATGATGCAACCAGTCATCAGCGGCTCCAGAATCTGTCAGACCTGTGGGAAAAGGACATCTTCGATGAACGTTCCGTTCGGACGCTGCTTGACGATCTCAAACGAGGCCAACCAAACCTGGATGTGCTGGACCGTTTAGCTTTCATGGCGAGCTTCGGTGGGTTCGCATTTTGCATTCCTCTCGGTTCTTATGACGATACACACTTAGATGACTGCAAAAATGCTTTCAATATCTATGGTAATGCACAGGAAGTTTTGGCTACCTTTTTGAAGAGCAAAGATATATTGATACGGCTCAGCACCGCGGTCACCTATTGCGAGTTAAGATGGGATTGGCCTTCAGAGACAACCTACGGCGAACTTTGTCAACAAATCACGGATGATGTTTCTGAACTTTTAAAGGGCGACAGATATCATCGTCGTGCTTGCATGTACATGCCGTCCCTTTGCAAGCAGACGGACTTGAAGGCAGGACTAATCAGCGAAGAGAACTTGAAGATGCTCGTCAAACTCTGCGACAGCGGGCGTATCGTCGAAGGCGAGGAGGGGACTTCCGCCGTTGCTTTCCACAGCGCACAAGCCTTGTCCATGTTGATGAAGTGTGCGTCTACACTGTTCAGTCTTGTTTCCGCCTATCCTGATGATATCTGCACTAGTGGACGTCAATCTCGCGCAGAGACTTATCGACATCGATGCAGTGACTGATATTACTGAGGCGTTGCGTTCAAATTGCAAGTGACACAGTCTGAGCGATCACATGTAAATCTCACGTCGATCTCTCTACAGGCAGCCCTGCGCTAGTCTCCGTGTTGACGGTTGTGGATCAGTTGGCGAAGTATGGTGTGCATGTTCCTGTAATCCCGTGACCTTTTGCTGACGCACCCCAGAAAGCGGCAGGGCGATCATGAAAGCGGGGCCCACCGTCCCTACCCTTCTCAAACTTGTCAAGCAATTTGACGACTTTGTTGCACCAGCGGCTACCCGTGTCCTTTGCTCCCTCCTTCCGGAAGGTTCGTTCACGGTAGTAGTCAAGACAAGAATGCGTCGTTGACATGGACGTTCAGACGATCTACGAGAGACGATGCTCCGATTCGGAGTGCTCTCCACCTTGCTTGACATGCTTGATCGGTGCTCTGACGAGACCAAGCAAGTAACATGCCAAGCGTTGGTCAAATTTGCGCAACATGGTATGGTTCCCCAATCGATTTATTCTCGTGGCTGATTTCGACGTAGGTGACATCCAACGCGTGTTATCCCAAGATGGTTACCTGCGAAAACTGGCGAAACGAGTTCAGATTGACGTCCCAAGCAAGCGAGATGGTGCTATCATTGCCTTAGTAGCCCTCGGGAACACCGGGAATACACAGGGTGCGGGGCGTCATGGTGTCGTTTTCGTTGGTCAGAAAACTAAAGGTCACAATGTTAGTAAGAACGGATGTGATGGAAACCATCAAGAGAGAGAAAACGATCCATGTCCTCGTCGCTCGGCTGAATCAGAAATCGACTGCTCTTTCTGCTGCATCTGCGCTCGCGCATCTCGTTAGGATCGGTAAGTCACGCTGATGGGTAGCAACAACGGTAGCGTTATTTACCCCCTTGGTCAGATGATGTAGCTGTAATGGTATCCGACGGTAATACTGGTGCTTGTGTGGGTATCGTGGCCATGCTTCAACGTCGCTGGTTTGACGATCTGCGTGGAGAAGATGGTCTGCAAGTCCTTACTGAACTACTCGAATGTGGTCAGTCGCATAGGGTAGGTTGACTCGGAATTCGTTTGACAAACCGTTTGGGTTCGCAGAACGGGTGCGATATGCCGTCCTGAAAGCCGGGGCTATCGGGGTGCTGCGCGGAATGGTCGGTTCTGAACACTACGAAAGTACTTGTGCAGGTTTACGCTACCTACGAGTTGTCGCTAGATTTGGTCGGCCTCCCCATCCAGATCAGGACAGAGCTGCGCTCCCGAGTCGCGAGATACTGAGCTTGGTTCCACAAGTGGTGAGCGCATTGCGCATTCCACATCGGAGAGTACAAAGGATCGCGATGGAAACCTTGCGATTCCTCTCTGCACAAGGTATGATCAACTCGGAAATTTGCACCCATTCGACGACACGTTTATAATTCGTCCACGTAGGGGATCTGCGCGCTCTGATAGTTGAAGGTCTGTTAGGTTTGCTCCAGGACAGACATGCTGGCGTGCTCTTCGCCGCGAGCACTATGTTGGGATTTCTAGCCACGGACAGTATGTCATCGCTTCCGTTTTCTCGCGTTGTATGAGGATACTCATGGACGGGCTGTGGGTGTGTTTATTTCACAGGTTCTGTGCGCGATAGGGTCCTGACAGAAGAGACGTTCTGGAAGTTGAGCCACGAGTATTATGATGGGTTAACGCTCGAGTACGACGACAAGGGTAAAGGTCCACGTACGGGTGCGTCCCTCGTAATGTCTATGTTGACATTTCGCACTGCCGCTTTGGTCCCGGTGGTGCCAAGGGCTCATGATATCGTTGGACAGGTGAAGTGTACGAATCCGTCGGTCACATGATCAAGGTGATGCAGGTGCCTGAACCCGACGACGTAGGGGCCACGGGATCAGAAAACTAGGGGGCATGAGAGAAGAGGTGGCCTGCACGTGTGCCATGCGGGCTTGAGAAGGAGAATAGGCCAGGAGTACATTGGATCGCGACGCTATTGTGTTGTCCGGCGTTGTCACTGCTCTGTGGAGTGGGGCGGGGCTATTTGATTGGTGGTAGGGTTCGGGGCGACGTGTTATCCAAGGATACTCGGAAGAACGACCTGGATGGGTGGGTTTTCCTCTTGAGACTAATGGCGACCAACTTTAGGCTGCCTCGCCCTTAAGTTAAAGTAATACGGTATGCGATGGTTCATGGATGATCGTGTTACTCTGGGACCGTTGGTTACAGCAGCCTGTAAAGCTCGCATTGAACGCTGCGGGTCTTCATTCACCCTCGAGCATTCCCCCCACAACCCAGCTGAACTTCGAGGATGGGATCAATGACAAAAGGGGGGACGTGGGTGCATGTAAAACCGTGCCGATCGAGACGATGCACGTGTGCGGCGATATGCCAGTGCATGAGCACGTATGTTAACTCCAATCATCAAATCACTCCGACAGACATTGGAGCGAAAATTGGCTGTACCCTCTACCCATATCTCTGAAGTACCCGGGGGTCGCTTGTGAACGCAAAGTGATTTCCGACTTCACGGGAACGGTCTCGTGATCAATACCACATTAGCCGTTATCAGGCGGAGGAAAAGAAGGGTGGGATCGCTATCGTCGCCTGCCTAATCCCATCGATGATTGATCCCCGCGGAGCCCCCTATAGTATATGAGGGCCCCACTCCACGAGGCTAAAACAAGGTTGAGTTTCTGTTCGTATGCGGAGAGATAGAAACAGATTTCTTAGTATCAAAATGGCTCAAGAATCAATACCTCTAACACGAGGATTGCCACAATCTTAGATCCCTTGTGGAGCGTTTTTCCGGGAAGGGATAAGTATGTCATTTCTCCCCCCCCCATGCCTCTGTGCGTGCGCAGATACGTTTCGAACCTTTTACCAATATGTAGTAGTTGGTCCGCTGACTTGGAAGGCGACTTGATTATGTAATCCGATTGAGCTCATCATTCCTACGTTCGGGCCTGACACGACATTCCGTGCACACACCACTTCTACTCTGGACACGAGCTGGATCTGTCCCAAAATGTCCAGAACGGTACGATGTGTCATCTTAGCATGGCGACCAAGGCCACAAATACCTCCATAACGCCTTGGAGCCGTCTTCTCTGGACCCTCAGCTGTATCCGTGATACCCCACTTCCATCCAGCCATATGGTGAAGTTGGCACTTGGGATGAGGCATCTGCATGCATCGGCCCATCAGCAACAGAATTCATATTTCCTTGCACGTAACAAGCAATAACAACTCGAATGGAACGATGATACCATATGGACATCTATTCTGGAAATTTTCGCTACTTGACCTGAACTCCTCCTTTCCGGGGATAACACTCGAAGTGCGGTCACATCCCCAAGCCCTTCTCATTGGATGCGACGAGATCTGCAGATTCAATGTACCACGTTTTCGGCGGCCATTCCGCGTTACTTGCCAATCGCGGATTGATGGGCCAACGTGTAAGTGAATGCCCAAGCCTTGCGCTGTTGCCGAGAAACATTCTGACCTGGGCTCTCGTTCGGTTCGCGATTTTTCGCTTTACCCCTAGTTCGGAATGCACTGATCAGTACCAGTATAAGCCGAGCAGCGTCGCGATCACTCTACAATCCATCTACTCACTCCCCTCTGGTGTGCAAACCGTTGGCAATATCCGTGTCTATCCTCTATGTCAACCGATCGGAATAATTCTCGCTGTGAACCACCAGCTTTAGGCAGCACCCAGTCTGACAGTGGTCCGAAAGAGGCCGCGTGGCCCTTTGACTCGCTCATCGAAGTCGATGGAGCTCAGACGCTCGTGAGCCGCTATTGTTGTTGTTGTCGTCAATATTCTATAACACGTTTACAAATACCTGTCTTCAGGAAATAACGATTCGCTTCCTCAAGGACGTCCCTGGCTATACGGAGAAGAAAAGAGAGGCAGTTTTAAACAGCATCAAGAAAGAGGACGCAGAGAAAGGGAAGACACCCCGCGAGACTTGGGAGCATCATGCCAACATCTCCTTCAAGGAGGTAACAATTGGCAAAGCCCACATTCGAATCGGCTTTGATAGGCGTGATGGATCTTGGAGTTATATCGGGCGGAACGCAGATAAATTCGAAGGGGTCACTCTCAACTTGGGCAACATTGACACCTATGTGCCACCCCTCGACAACGATTTCGGAACCATTCTTCACGAGTTCGGCCATGCTCTTGGACTGCTGCATGAACATCAGAGCCCGCTCCGAGGTTCGGACGTCGCCAGGATGGTGCGCAAAGGCTCCAGCAAGTACGGGAGCACAAAGCTGGTGGAAGACCAGATGATTGATACGGTGGATCAAAGGTCGATAGTGAATTTAAGTACCTTTGACCAAGACTCCATTATGATGTGAGTTATTTCATCGTCTATGTGGTCAGGGAGCGTATGACTTCTACTTTGGTTAGGTACCAGATCGACGGCATAACGGATAAGCCCAATACCAAGCTGTCCACGCTCGACAAGGCTTTTATTATGCTCAACTATCCGCCAGACCTATCGCCTCATGAGAACCTAGAAAGGGAGGACTCGGAAAGGTTGTCCCGTTTCAAGACGGCCATGCGTACCGCCGGCGTTGAGATAAGGGCGGGCGAGATCCTACAGGGTTTTCAAAATCCGGGGCCTGTTCTCAACTTGCCCAACGGAACGAACCCCACTATCTCTCATCGTCTCCGTGCGGTGAGAAAGCGCTTTACAGAGTATAATGCAACGATGTACCTTCGTAGATGTGAGTGCATTCGTCGAACGAACGAAAGCCTTGAATTTTCATTTCCATTACACAGCCAACGTGAACATATCACGGTCCTTGAACCCCGCGTCGGGGAAGCAGTACGCTCTTCCGCGTCTTGGATCGGACCCCCCGTTCGGTCTCACAGATCCCACATTGGCGAGGCAATACGGCCTCACGGATCCTCTCGGAGACGTAGTGAAGAACAAGTTTTTCCAAAGTCTTGTGAAGCACTTGGTTAAGAATTCTCTAGTGCAACGCGGAATTCCGATGCAGTCGATTCCAGGTGCGTCTCCGACCGAGGTAGTAAAGATGATGGCGGCCATTGGCGCACACGACAACATCGCGCAATATATCGAAGCATATAAAAATGACTTTCAAGGCACTGTAGCACATCGCGCTCAGGATCGAAAGGATGATGAGGAGAAGCAGAAATGAGGGATGTAGCATTTTGACGCGTTGAGCAATCTTCTCTGCCTGACCGACTTCGTTTTGAAGCACTCGTAAGGTAGCACCGAAACTGTAGTTCAAGACTCAAGTATGTAGTACGCGCCCTGCATAAGCACAGTTTTGGCCGGAATATGTATTATGCCCGTAGGCTGTTGAAAGAGCGATGAACAGCAAATATACAAAGAGGTCACTCATTGGTGGTCACGGCGATCAAGAATTGATCGCGATTATAATCACTCAAGTCTTGGAGTACGAGATAGTCCCTTTGGGCCTGATAATCAAAAGTTACGGTAATACAGTATTTCCGAAATGTGGTAGACCCTGAGCTACCCTCTCAGGAGCTTTCCAAGACAGGAACAGACTGCAGTTTTTCCCACTTCCGGTTTTTCGATGTGACTGCCCGTCTTCCGTCGTGTGGTCTTGTCGCGTAATTACATAAATGATGCTCTAACCATAAACACAACGACAACCCTTTTCTGCCTGGCGGAGGAGCGTCGGGGTCGGAAGCCGGAAAATGTTGACGATCGAGGAACCACGCCACTGTCAGTACTTGCTGCCTGTCAGCTGCAGGGAAGAATGTTGTTCTCCAACTTTACGTATTCGATTCTAGGTCACGATAAGGATGCTCCCGCAGAAAATTGGTCATACTACCCAGGAATCGCGAGCCCAAAAGCTCAGTAGTCCACAGAGCTCCGTTCTTACTATCCCCGTCTCAGTCCGAGTCTCTTAGTCGATGTCTGGACCCCACGATTCTTCTCCGGATGCAAAACACGATATCGCGTCCGCACCAAACCTATTATGGCCCTTTCGTGACAATAGCTATTTCACCACCGATGGAAAATCGGTGACCGCTGCGGTAAGCCTGTACAAGCTGCTATCACGACGTCGAGGCTACACCGTCTCCTTTATTAGGTCATAGATTACCGTTTCTTGGATGGCACGGATGACCAAAAGCAAGCAGTACGCACCACCATCGAAACGGATCTAAAGCCTGCCGGCAATGATTTCGTGACTTGGGAGGACTGCGGGAATGTCAAATTCAATGAGGTCAAGGACAACGCCGGCGGCCAGATACGAATTACATTCAGATGTACAGGTAAAGACGACGGGTATTGGAGCGCGCTCGGAACAGACGCATTGGATAACAGCAAGTTCCCGTCCCACAAGCCGACCATGGAGCTTTCAGGGCTTCCGAAGGTGTGTTCCCTCGGCGAACTTGACTCCCACCGCAGAAACATCCTTCACGAGTTTGGCCATATTCTTGGACTGCATCATGAGCATCAAAGTTCCACTCTGGGGGTCCTTGGAGACCTCGACGAGGATGAGCGAACGGGGAGGCGCAATGTTCTCGACAGGGTCCAGGATCCAACAAACTTTGTTCGATTCGACGAACGCTCTATCATGGTGTAGGTAGTTGGTTCAGTATCGCAATGGATCTGATTTTGACATTGTTAGGTACACTACTTCGATCGGGTGGCAGAAGATGCCTCGGTACAAATCGAGCAAAAAGATTGTATTCAATGATAAACTATCGCAGCTCGACCAGGCATTTATCCGACTCATTTATCCACCAGACCTGTCCAAAGCGGAGAACGTACGGTCATTCTTCCAAGCTATGAGCATAGCTGGCGTTCCCAAGGACACTGCAGGAAGGATGTTAAAGGCTTTCGTGGAGAACGGGGGCTCCCTCTCCCAACGGCTTACTTCGATGCGAAATCATTTCAATAGATTTGAGGGGGGATTGTTGTTATTGTCCAAACGTAGGTCTTTTCAGAGTAGTAAAGTGCTTGAGATTTCCAGCTGAAATCACATAGCTAACCAAGCTCTCATGAGGACGATTGACCCGACAGCCTCGAGGCGATCCAGTGTCAATGAATTCATAGGGGACGTGACAAAGGACAAGCTATTCCAGGCCATCGTGAAAAACATCACTTACCGCACGATGGAGCAATATGGGATCCAGACGAAGGTTTCACTGCCGGGCAGCACTCAACCCGAGGTGGCGAGGATGCTTGGCGCTCTCGCTATGCACGACGACGTCGGATACTATGTCAGTTACTACAACGGTCAACTCAGCGGAAAGTACGCGTTTTATTGATCAATCCAAATTCATTCTTGATCTCCTCCACATTCTTAGAACCCCAGGTGGATTTGTGCCGCCCACCAAACCACCGGCATTCAATCGTAACCGATTCAACGACATCATCCCAGCTCTGTTGGAATACATGGGTATGGTGGGGTCCGGAGAATCCGCGGAAGAGTCACTCGAGAAGCCGATAACCCATGAGGAATTGGATAGTGTGCGGGAGCGATTGATGAATGCGCTGAACAACCATTCGGATGATGACGTTCCTGCGGACGTCCAGCGTGGTCTCCTCACTGAACTACCTGGTTTTCACAAGATTCTCAGTTGGTTTTCACGCACGGCATCGGAAGGCCGCATTGATGCGCGCAAGATTCCATCCAGCGCCATCAACAAGATGCTGGACATGTTGCAAAGCAGTTCCCCTCAAAACATCTTCCAAGAAGTCTATTCCCTATGCTTCGCTTCGACATATGTGCACGATATCAACGGCACACAGAAAGCCCTTCAGATGAAGCTCCAAGAATTATTGAAGTCTCTCCTCCCGGCGGTCAGCACACACGGAAGCGGATGGGAGCTTGTGTGGGGGCCGGTCGTTTGGAAGGTGGCGCCTGATGATGATTCTGGTGGACCTGATCTCGCTTGGTATATTGCCTACAATGGTTCGGTCAAATGTGGCGAGGATGATGAACCCAGACCGACCTACGTCATCGCTGTCGCCGGAACCCAAACAAGGTCCGTTCATACGTGGATCAACTCGAACTTCGACGTAACCTCTCCATTCGGCTTCAAGAGCTGGCTGTCCAGTCTCCGTTCCAACCCCTATGAGTTCAAGTTAGCTGACGTCGACTGGAGCGGTCCGTACTTGGCAAGGGGAACAGCGCGTACGGTATGGCAACTGCTCACTGTACCAGCTCCCGCGGGAGCCGAAGCTGCAGGGCAACCACTTCTCGACTTTCTCAAATCCAAATCCCAGTCCAACCCTGATCTGAGGCTTATTACTACCGGGCATAGCCTCGGCGGTGCCCTTTCCCCCACCCTCGCTCTCGTCCTAGTTGAGGTCGACGTGGTTCCGCGTGACCGTGTCCTGACTTATTCGATCGCGGGGCCCAGTCCAGGAAATGACGCGTTTGCCACGTTGTTTTCTGAGACATTCCCGCCTATCCCCGCCAGACAGGGCGACTGGGAGAATCAGAAATACCAAATCTGGAACTTTAATCTCGTCAACGCACACGACCCAGTCCCTCAAGCCTGGTCCTCTGATAACACCAAGTCCCCGAAGCAAAACCTGAAGAATATCCGAAATATGATTCCTGGATCGTACATCAAGTCTGTCGTCTCTGCCATCATCTCCGACGTCCTGAGGGACCTTACGAAAGCGAGAGTGCTTTATATGCCCCTCCGGAGCCAGATGTTCTCTGCACGCCCTTCCGAATCCTTCAAGGATGTGAAGTCGCAGCATACCGGGGCCTATCACGAATACGTTGGGATTACCCCACCTGATTTGCTAGATGCGCTGAAATAAGTGGTTGATTCCACCTGATGGTTGCTGGAATTTTTTCCAAAAGGGGGTACCCAAGCAAGGGAATGGTTGGGAAAGGGAAAGGCGCGGGGGATCGTCGTGGCGATGTGTAATTTGATTTCTGTTGGCGGTACTCATTGTATTACAACGATATTGTATCCTCGGCCATTCCGGGGGCGGATATGAAGCAAAGGATTCGTCTCTGTTGTTTGGAGTTCCACTGGCATGACACCGCATAACGCGGAAGACCCTGATGAATGACTGTTAGGGATTTACTTCTGACCGGTGAACAATAGCGCTGAGCCACAACCAAAGTCTCAAGCCTAGAGTCATGCAGGTGGTCAGATCAAGCTTCTGGATCACAGCTAGTCACGACTCATTGTGAAATGCCGGCTTCGTCACCCCAATTAAAAGCGAGTTCAACATCAGGCTCAACCGCCAGACAAAGCCCACGGTGCTTGTTTGCCATGAATACTATCAACTGATCCTAGCTGTTGTGCCAGTGGCCCACAACGACATGATCATCGCACTGTCATTGATCCTCGAGTCCCGACATTGAAGATCTGGATGATCATCACGGTCAAACACTCTCTTCGTACAGCGTCAACGAAGATGCGTTCAACTGACGGTATGTACCCTGAATAGCTCCTGCTGACAAGTCTTGGAAGGAAAGCTGGAAATAAGATCGTCGATGTGCTGCATGGTCGATCGTGACGAATAAGGTGATCATACCATGCCCAGGACACCGGATAAATATATCACGAGGCAACTCGGGACGACTGAATCATGATGGGGTTTTGCTCGTCCGGAATTGCAGCTGAACATGTTGACAGTGGGACCATACTCCTGAAACTCTGCCAGTGGGATGTTTCTTTCCTTTCAATCCCCGACAAGGGGGTACACACGCATACTACGATACAAGTGCAATCTCACTGGGTGTTTTCGTCCTCGTTCTGATCAAGCTACAGTCGTGGTTGTCGTAGAATTCGTTCTCTGCGTGTGGTGCAAAAGACGGTCAACGGTGGGCTATATGGGACCAGAATTGCATACCTTGTTTCCGTCATCATCTTTGTCGCCTGAGAATGCAACGCTGTACTGCCTGACGAGTTGCCCAACCTCGTCGTGCATCGAAAGCGACGCAATCAGCCTCGTGATCTCTGTCTGCGCTGCTCCTGGAATGAAAATGTTCGTCGGAATCCCCTGCTGCACCATCGTGCGATAAACAATATTCTTCATGATACTTTGGAACAACTTGTTCCTCGCTACCTCGCCTACAAACTGATTGATACCAGATCGCCTCAGGAATTCCGGGTCAATTCCTCTCAAGACGTCGAGCTCGGCTGTGTGATTTCGACTGAGAATGAGGCACTACGCTCCCCGAAATCACTTACGCTTGTACAATAACTTGTTGCCATTCTTCCATTGATCGAAGCGGTCACGCAACTTCGTAAGCCAATCAGCCGGGCTTCCCTTTGAGTCCTTTGTGAACTCGTCTATTATCTCGCCTGCGATCTTCGGGTCGAGGTGAACTGTTTCCAAAGCCTTTCTGAAGCGATCTTCATTGGACTTTTCGCGTATATCAGGCGGATACATGAGTGTGATGGTTGCCTGATCAACGTCGGATAGCTCGTAATTACGCTGGATCGGTAGCTTCTTCGCCTGAAGCTGCCAGTTCTCCAAAACGTCGTATCTAACAATACCAAGGGTCAGATCTATGAGAGTACTGGGTGAATTGAATTTCCACTTACATCATGATAGATTCCGTATCCAAGTTCGTGTAGTTTCTCGTCTCTGCGTCCTCGATCCTCTCGAGGATGTTGGAACTCGCCCATTCCCTTTGTTCTTTCTTTCGTTTTTGTCCCTTGACCTGTTTGGCGAAGTGATTCTCGACCTCTTTCTCGTCCAGGACCAACAAATTCCCCCGAGACGGACGCTGATGCTCATGTTCCAGACCAAGAGCATGACCGAACTCGTGAAGGATATTCCCACAATGCTCTCGCTTGGGCGGATACTTGTCTGCAAGCCCCGCGAGCACCATGGAATCGTGGGGCCATGGGTAATCTTTAGCGCCTGTTCCGACCGCGCTGTTGAACCAACTCCCCTTAAATGTGATTCGTATATCCGACTTGTCATTTTCTATAGTTTCCTGGAATTTGACGTTGGCGCAATCCTCCCATGTCACGAAGGCAAAGTCTGAGAGGCCACTTGCACTCGGGACGGAGGTATTGCTTCCCGAGCGGCGCTTTTTGCTGGGGGCCCCCTCACTTCCAGACCTACTTCTCGCACCATCGCTCCTTCCGACCGCTTGCTCGTACTTCTCCCTCGCCTTATCCCTTTCACTTTGTTGAATGGTGGCACGAACTACCCGCTTCTGATTTTCTGTGCCATCGAGGAAGTGGAATTTCAGTACCTAGCAAGGAAGACCGGTAACCGTCAGTCCGTCGAGTCGACTTGTCCAAGCTTACCGTCATAGGGCGATCATCTACCATTTCGATGTCCCACAATTTATTCGAGATGACACCGTGCTGTACATCAGGAGGAAAACTGGCCCGCGGCGATTGACTGGAAGGTGACTCGGACGACGCTGCGGAAAGATCGGGCATGGCAAACGCTGTGAGGTGGAGGTTGAAAGTGACCAGGAAAACTCGAGAGTGTATCGTTTTATAGTGGGACTTGAAGACGGCGTGGGTTCACCGTGCAGATATCGAGTACATGAGGCGGAATCTCCTGATAACAAGGAGTCGACACCCATAGCGCGCTGTTCATTTAGCCGTTCCGAACAAATCGCAATTGCTAACGTTAATGTAAAACCCCTGGACCACGGTTGCCAATCTGAATTTGGCGACAATAGTCGGACAGATGGAGGAAGAACTTGAAGGGAGAGGTCTGCTGGCCCCTGCCGGCCCCCGGGTTCAGCAAAGTGCATAGTAAAATTGGGCTGCGCCCCTTTTACATATTTTTGGGCTTGCGGGTGTCCCTGTTCTCAGGACATTTGCGCTCGCTATGTAACTGTCGGCGTTTTGAACGACCATTAATACAGTGCTGCCTAGTATATTAATCGGGAGTAATGGGTGACTTTCCGCGACTTTTGTGGCTTGCCAACTTCACGGTATGGCCAACAGTCAAAGTTCTAATCGCACAAGTGTTTAGCCGTAGCTCAACGCTCGTGTACCGGACCATTGTCCACTCGCGTCACAGAACAAAGAACTCTGGTAATCTCATTCGTAGTTCAACAAAATACATACAGACTAAAGGGAACTCCGTACAAGCCTCACTAAGTTATTCCTCTCAAGAATTGTGTTGCTCAATCGCATCAGAAGCTATGTCTTTGACGATGTTTAAGAAAATTGGATTTTTAACGAACTTTGTCAACACGTTGAAAATACCCTGCTCAACGTTAGGAGGGAGAGCCTGTGGGTATACTCCTGACGCGGCACCGGTTGGCAGCCCAGAGAGGAGCACCTGCCCAAGGACGCCACCTAAGGTGGAAAGGAGAGGGCCAAGGAAATTCTGGACATCCGGAGGGGCCTGAGGGTTTATTCCTGACGAGATAGCGTTCTGGAATGGGAACAGGCTAATGGAACCAGGGCTCCGGACGGCATTCTGAACACCCGATTCGCCGTTATCCTGGTTGACGATGTTGGCGAGGACTTGAGAGAACTGGGGATCCAGCACAGCCGCAGCAACAGCATCATAGAGATCGTCTTCGCTATTGTGGTCTATCAACGGAGTGATTCCCGTGACCTTGCCTTGCAAGACATGGGATTCAGGCTTCAGTTCTTCCACGTTCATGTCCTCCTTAAAATGCTCCAAGGCGGTCTTGATAGCTTGTTTACCTAAACTAGCGTTAAGAGTTGAAGGACAAGAGCTCTACCCCACTTACTTAGTCTGTCCTGCCATGTCGTAGAAATGTACTCGTGATAATGAAATCGTATCTCCGAAACTGTGGAGCCAAGGAGAATTCGAGACGAGTTTTCAAGAGGGACATTGAGAACATTGAGCGACTCGAGGATCCCAGTGTCTTCGTTGGCTCGATCAGCCTTGCCGGGATAGATGAGATTGAGCCAAGCTTTGTCGTTTTTTGAGAGACCTCCTTTGAGAATGACGGCGTTCCCATCCGTTGTGCAGTCTTCAGGGACGAAGAACCTGATCATCATAAGAAAAGAACTCTCGAAGAGATATCTGAGTCGAACGCACTTCATGATGGAATCCGTGTCCGGCGTGCGAAAGTTCGACGTTCGTTCATCCCTATACGCCGCGGTGTGCTGCAAGAAAGCACGGGTCTTGCCACTGTCAGATTTAAGCTTCGCCCAGTCGGGGTCCCACTCGTGGGCGAGGCCAAGAGCATGCCCAAATTGATGGAGAACAAGGTTGTAAATCTGGTCATGGTTGTTCTCGTTAGGCTTCGTGGTTAGGAAGTCCAAATTCATAGTAGCCTCCTCTTTGACTATCTTGAGAGCATCTGTTCCAATCGTGCTCCAAGCGCCATCCTCCCGAACGAATGAGATTCGGATATCCGCAGACTTGGTTTTATCATCCGACGTGTCGATTAGATCGACATTGGCGTGACGAGTATATTCAGCGATAGCGTCTTCGACTAGCTCCTTCTGCCACTCCTCGGGAGTGTTACCCAAGAAGGCATAGTAAATGGTCTAGACAACGGATCGCGTCAATAAAGACAGTAGACCGAAACCAGAAGGCTTACTGACAGAATGGCTCAGCCACGCCTTTGGATCCTGAGGAATGTAATGCTCTATGTGTGTGTTCTGAGTCTTACTGGTAGGGAGGACAGCCACTCCGAGAGCTGCGATGAGTGGCAAAGGTCCGCAGATTGTCTGAGTCATAGCTGAGGTAACAACGTAGAACTTGAAGGAGCGCGACGTGGGGTGCAATTGGGGATTGTCAAAGGCATGAAGGGCATGTTCTATATATCCTGGAATCCCATCTCAGCACAGTGAGTCTCAGTGCCTGAATAGGGTGGATGTACACTGGTAGTGATCTCGATATAGCAAAAATTAGGCATACCCTCCACACATATGTCTCTGAACTACTCTCGACGTACTCGGGGTCACTTGTCTGAGCGCAAAGTGGTTTCCGACGTGTCCGGTCCAGGTCCAGGTCCAGGTCCAGTTAGTGGTGTATCGGGCCTGGCTTGGTGCCAGGTGGGGCGAATCAGGGGGCCCACACAGACCTCGCCAGGGAGGCACAGTCAGTGGGCTTGGGCTGCAACTGTACGGTTAGCCACGGAAATCCCCGGAAATCCCGGACCTACACTCATGTCAGGCCTGCCAGTGGCCCCCATCATGGGGCCAATACAGGGCCTGACGCCGCGCCAGATACATCTCACATGTTATTATCGCCCCTCTTCAGATGCATCTAAACTACAGCTTGAAGATTCTTCCATCAACCCATGTAAATCGCACATTTATTTAAAAAATTTGCCTGTTTTTTCTGCGCCCAGTTTTCAAGTGCGTCCTCAGGCTGTAGAATCAGAACGCAAAACTCACGCACGCAAATACTAGCACACAACTGTAACGTTTACATAAATTCTCAAATAAACTTTGGATTTTGTCCTTGTCCTAAGTGTAAGTTGTATTTTTCGCATTGGCTCTAGCTAAACAGTGTTCAACGTTCCGTTCAAGCCTCGGGTCTGCCAGTGTACTAGAGATTGCAAACCCCCTTGTGCCTGTCAAACATAGCCTAGTATGGAATTGTTCCCCTTCTCGTCACTGTTCGTAGTTTTCGGACTTCTCACCAATAGATAGTAGGGTCCGAGTCTGCTGACCTGGAAAGCGAACATAAGACAAGCTAGCAGGGGTTGCGCTTCCATTCGTTTGTCGCACCTATTTGATTATATGATCTGATTGATGAACACGATCGGGCTCATAATTCCTATAGTGGACTCATCCGACATGACATTCCATGCGTACACCTCTCCTACTCCGGACACGAGCTAGACCCGACCCAAGAATGTCCAGAACGGCACGATGTGTCATTCCAGCATAGCAAGTACCAAGACCACAAATGCTACATAACGCCTCAGAATTGTCCTCTCTCCACGCCCCCAGCTGTATCAGTGCACACCCTACTTCCATCTAGCCATGCCCAACCAACCCCCCAAGCCCGAAGCCGTCTCCAAGTCCAAAATCCCTACGCATGCTTGCAGCATACCGCCGCCTTCGCACTTCGATGACCCTCAGCATGCGAACGACAAGGGTTTTGCCCTCATGTCCCAGGATGCTTGGCCCCTCCAGTACCAATACTATGAAAATGGCAAGAGGGTCAGCTGATATAATTATCATTGCTTTGTCAATTCTTATTCGCCTCTCTAGAAATTAAAATATCATTTCCTCCACACCCGTGGATGGACTCAGAAACGGGAAAACGCTGTATTATATACCATCAAGGGAGGCCATGCAGCCCAGAGGGGCTTCGAAACTTGGGAGGATTGGGCCAACATCATCTTCGAGCCCGCTGATGCAGGTAACGCCGACATTCGCATTGGCTTCGAACCTGGGGCATCTTGGAGTGCCGTCGGGTCCGCTGCCGATAAGCTCGACAGAAAAAAAACTTCTCTTAACCTGGGTTGGCTACAAGACCTAGAAATCCCCACCCCTGAAGATCGTTCAACTATTCTTCACGAGTTCGGTCATGCTCTTGGGATGATGCACGAACACCAGAGCCCCGCTAGAGGACAGTACATCCATCTCAAGGAGCTTGAGGTCTATAGGTACTACGAGCCACTTCTAGAAAGCAGAGCGCTAGTCAAGTCCCAAATCATCGACACGTACAACGAGGGAAAAATAATGAACATGAGCAAGCTTGACTTGGAGTCTATCATGATGTGAGTGACGTCCAAGACTCTGAATTCGGACCATCTGACTGCCGCTTTCGCTAGGTATTTCATGCCTGGCTACCTCAACGAGGAGGGCATCGATATTCCGGTGAACAAAGAGTTGTCCAAGCTCGACAAGGCTTTCATCATGCTTAATTATCCACCGAACTTGAAAACCCCTGAAAAACTCAAGGATTTCATCCAGGCCATGATTGACGCTGGAGTTACGGACAAAGCGGCGGGCGAGATTCTTAAAGCGTTCAACACTCCAAGTCCTGAGAAATTCGACCCAGATAGTGACGCAGATCTCGCTTATCGTTTTGGGAACATGCGAACGTGCTTTTCGGAGTACAACAAACGCACAACACACCTTCGAAGTGGTAAGTGGCACAATATGAACAACGCGATCGGTTTTGACTTGCGACCACGCAGCGAACGCCCAGTTACTGAATGCCATCGATCCCAAGTCCTTGACGCAGTTCGGTATCAAGGACTTCCTCGGAGACGTGATAAACAACAAGCTTTTCCAAAGCGTTGTCAAGGGCGTTGTCAAGAACACTCTGTTGCAGCAAGGGATTCCGCTGAAGCAGTCGATTCCTGGAGCGTCGCCACCTGAGGTTGCACGTATGATTGGGGGGCTTGTCACACATCCGCGGGTCGCTGAGTACGTCGAGGTGTATAATGAGGTTTTAAGAGTTACAAGACTCGGAAAGGCAAAGACCACAGAGAAAGGTTCGGATGACCGTCAGAATGCCGTACAGGGCACTGCGTAGTAGGAAATATCCATTCCACCTATCCCAGTTTATTCTTGATATTCAGTTGTAGGATACTTGCGTCCGGGTTGGGAGTCGTCCAATGAAGATCTATGTACGTGTCACTCGCACGAGCCCCGATAACCCAAACCTCGCTGAAGAAGATGGGTGAGTTATCGGTGTTGCCCAGTCGAGTACTAGTAGAACAGAATTGTGCCGAAGGATTCTATGGCCTAGCGCATCCCCCGTGTTTCGGAGCTGGTATGATCGAGTGCATATGATGGAACAGCGACTCGTCAGCAAAAGTGCTAAGTTCTGGCAGTGCCACTGGATGCACTTGCCAACTTTCCGGCCGGTGGCTGTTCGGGACCTTCAGGTCGGGTCTGGCGCTTCTGGCAGGGTTTGCACTGCTACCGCATCAAAATATCCCGCCCACCATATGTCACACTCAGGTCGAACTTTCCATAACTATTCCAGTCACAGGATCTGAATCCGTCACGGACTCACGGTTGGACCGGGGCAGTCCGACCCGCACGAAGCGGTCAACTTCAAGAACGAGTGCTGTGACAAGGATGATAACATAAGTGATACTGAGGCCCAAGCCAAGTCAAGGCCCACTCAGGCCAGGCCCGTGCATACCCTACTTCCATCCAGATGGTGTTGGCACTTGGGATAAGGCACGCCGTCGGACCCGCCTGCGTCGGAATCGGCAACGGGATTCGTATTGCCTTGCGTGTAACAACCAATAACAACTTGAATGGAACGGTGATACATACGGACATCTATTCTGACAATTTTCGCCCTTGACCTGAACTCCTCATTTCTGGGAATATCACCCTAAGTGCGATCAAGGAACATGACATGCCCAAGCCATCTCCATTGAATGCGACGAGATCTGCAGATTTACTGTATCACGTTCTCGGCGGCCTTTCCGCGGATTGATGGGCAAATGTGCAAGTAAATTCTCGAGCCTGGCTTGGTCCTGACCTGGACTCTCGTTCGGTTCCCGAATTTTCGCTCTATTCCCAGATCCGAATCTACTGATCAGCATCAGTATAAGCCGAGTAGTGTCGCGATCAATCTACAATCCATCTACTCGCTCCCCTCTGGTGTGCAAGCCGTTGGAAATATCCGTGTCTTCCTCTATGTCAACTGACCGGAATAATTATCGCCGTGAATTACCAACTTTAGGCAGCACCCAGTCTGAGTCTGACAGTGGTCCGAAAGAGGCCGCATGGCCTTTTGACTCGCTCATCGAAGTCGACGGAGCTCAGACGCTCGTGAGCCGCTATTGCTGTTGTCACTATTCTACAACACGTTTACAAATACCTGTCTTCAGGAAATCACGGTTCGCTTCCTCAAGGACGTCCCTGGCTATACGGAGGAGAAAAGAAAAGCAGTTTTAAACAGCATCAAGAAAGAGGACGCAGAGAAAGGGAAGACACCCCGTGAGACCTGGGAGCATCATGCCAACATCTCCTTCAAGGAGGTAACAATTGGCAAAGCCCAAATTCGAGTCGGCTTTGATAGGCGTGATGGATCTTGGAGTTATATCGGACGGAACGCAGATAAATTCGAAGGGGTCACTCTCAACTTGGGCAACATTGACACCTATGTGCCACCCCTCGATAACGATTTCGGAACCATTCTTCACGAGTTCGGCCATGCTCTTGGACTACTGCATGAGCATCAGAGCCCGCTCCGAGGTTCGGACCTCGACAGGGTGTTGCACAGTCGCTCCAGCGAGTACGCACGAAGGTTCGGGAGCGCAAAGCTGGCGGAAGACCAGATGATTGAGGCGGTGGATGGAGGGTCGATAACGAATATAAGTACCTTTGACCAAGACTCCATTATGATGTGAGTGATTTCATCGTCTATATGGTCAGGGAGCGCATGGCTTCCACTTTGGTTAGGTACCAGATCGACGGCATAACGGATAAGCCCAATACCAAGCTGTCCACGCTCGACAAGGCTTTCATCATGCTCAACTATCCGCCAGACCTGACGAATTACAATGACACGGCAACGGAGAAAAGGTTGTCCCGTTTCAAGACGGCCATGCGTACCGCCGGCGTTGAGATAAGGGCGGGCGAGCTTCTGCAGGCTTTTCAAAATCCGGGGCCTGTTCTCAACTTGCCCAGCGGAACGAACCCCACCATCTCTCATCGTCTCCATGCAGTGAGAAAGCGCTTTACAGAATATAATGCAACGATGTACCTTCGTAGATGTAAGTGCGTTCGGCGAACGAAAGACCCGAGTTTTGATTTCCATTACACAGCTAACGTGAACATATCACGGTCCTTGAATCCCGCGTCGGGGAAGCAGTACGCTCTTCCGGGTCTCGGATCGGACCCCCCGTTCGGTCTCACAGATCCCTCATTGGCGAGGCAGTACGGTCTCACGGATCCCCTCGGAGACGTAGTGAAGAACAAGTTTTTCCAAAGTCTTGTGAAGCACTTGGTTAAGAATTCTCTAGTGCAACGTGGAATTCCGATGCAGTCGGTTCCAGGAGCATCTCCGACCGAGGTAGTAAAGATGATGGCGGCCATCGGCGCGCACGACAACATCGCGCAATATATCGAAGCATACAAAAATGACTTTCAAGCCACTGTAGCACATCGCGCTCAGGATCGAAAAGATAGCATTTAAATAGCGCGTTGAGCAATCTTCTTTGCCTGACTGACTTCGTTTTCAAGTAGTTGTAAGGTAGCATTGAAACTGTAGTTCAGGTATGTAGTACGCGCCCGCATAACTTCACAGCTCTGGCCTGAATATGTACTATGGTAATATTTCGAAAATATGGTAGACCCTGAGTCACCTCTGGCCCAAGGGCTATGCGTCCAAAACGGGCACAGACTGCAGTTTCTACCGCTTCAGGTTTTTGATGTGGGGTCCCCATCTTCGGTAGCACGGTCTTGTCGCGTTAATTACAACGTTCTTGGCTCTGTGAATTACTGTAACATAAACACAACGGGAAGTTTCTGCCTGTGGAGGGTCGGCGTTGGAAGCCGGAAAATGTTGACACTAGGGTCGGCGATGCCGACACTGCCTTGCTGCCCAGAAACGTGATGCTGTTGGGATGTTTAAAAAGAAGGAATTAAAAGAGAAACTAAATTAACGATGTAAGGCTTGCAACTTCTCCCCAAACCATACACGCTCGAATCATCATGAAGCACATTGGACTTTTCAAGTGATTCGACGAAATCGCATTCTTCTACGTCGCAGACAACATCACCTCGAATCGTAACGAGCTCCTGTGGATTGTATGCGCATGGTCGATCGTGACGAATAAGGTGATCGCACCATGCCCACCTGTCCTTGATGGCACGCTGCAGATCTCGTTAGTCAACTAACTTGTCGAGGTGTACATCCACTGAACACGCCTAGATGCTCGACAGACACCTTGAAAACTCACCATGGCCTCAAATTTCTGTTAAGCTCGATACTGAATACCCTTGTTCGACTGAGTAAGCTGGCATACCTTTAAATAGAAAGAATAAGACGGTCACAAACACAAACCCCCACTCCATCGTCCGAGAGCGATGGTCACTATAATTCTGACTAGTGTACTCGTTAGGCCCCATCAATGCTCCCATTGATGAAGTTTTGTTGCTTTGTAGCGACGGGAATGCAGAGGTTGGTTGTGTTGGAAGAGACGGCCCGTATGTAGCGATATTGCACGTGCGCAGAAAGGCCATCAAGGTGTTGTCTGTGGCATGAGACCTCGATAAGGTTGATATGCGTGTATGATGCTCTGCCACGTCAGTGCAAGCAAGCGGAGAAGAGGTACCTACTCGACGTCGAGTCGGAAATAAAAGCCTCTGATCGGTAGTTTTTCAGCGAACGCGTCTTGGAGGGCATCATACTATTGCCGCGATAGTCGTTCGAACCCATATCGTTACTGGGTCTGTGTCATTGACCAAATCCTTATTAACCATGAACCAGCAGCAACCTAGGGTTGGTCAGATGACAAGGACACCAGATAAATATATCACGAGATAACTCTGGATGACTGAATCATGATGGGGTTTTGCTCGCCCGGAACTGCAGCTGACACGTTGACAGTTGGACCATACTCCTGAGTGGGATGTTTCTTTCCTTTCAATCTCTGACAAGGGGGCACACACGCATACTACGATACAAGTACAATCTCCCTGAGTGCTTCCGTCCTCGTTCTGATCAAGCTACAGTCGTGGTTGCCGTCGAATTCGTTCTCTGCGTGTGGTGCAAAAGACGGTCAACTGTGGGCTATATGGGACCAGGATTGCATACCTTGTTTCCGTCATCATCTTTGTCGCCTAAGAATGCAACGCTGTACTGCCTGACGAGTTGCCCAACCTCGTCGTGCATCGAAAGCGACGCAACCAACTTCGTGATCTCTGTCTGCGCTGCTCCTGGAATCGAAATGTTCGTCGGAATCCCCTGCTGCACCATCGTGCGGTAAACAATATTCTTCATGATACTCTGGAACAACTTGTTCTTCGTTACCTCTCCTACAAACTGATTGATACCAGATCGCCTCAGGGATTCCGGGTCAATCCCTCTCAAGACGTCGAGCTCGGCTGTGTGATTTCGACTGAGTATCTGAGACACTACGCCTCTCGAAATCACTTACGGTCGTACCACAACTTGCCATTCTTCCATTGATCGAAGCGATCCCGCAGCTTTGTAAGCCGATCAGCCGGGCTTCCCTCTGAGTCCTCTGTGAACTCTTGTATTATCTCGCCTGCGGTCTTCGTGTCAAGGTGAACTTTTTCCATGGCCTTTCTGAAGCGAGCTTCATTGGACTTTTCGCGTATATCAGGCGGATACATGAGTGTGATGGTCGCCTGATCAACGTCGGATAGCTCGTAGTTACGCTGGATCGGTAGCTTCTTCGCCTGAAGCTGCCAGTTCTCCAAAATGTCGTATCTGACAATACCAGGGGTCAGATCATCATGATCTATTAGAGTACCGGGTGAACTGAATTTCCACCTACATCATAATAGATTTCGGATCCAAGTTCGTGTAGTTTCTCGTCTTTGCGTCCTCGACCCTGTCGATGATGTTGAGATTCGCCCAATCCCTTTGTTCTTTCCTCCGTTTTGGCCCTTTGACCTGTTTGGCGTAGTAATTCTCGACCTCTTTCTTGTCCAGGACCAACAAATTCGCCGGAGACGGACGCTGATGCTCATGTTCCAGACCAAGAGCATGACCGAACTCGTGAAGGATATTCCCACAATGCTCTCGCTTGGGCGGATACTTATCTGCAAGCCCCGCAAGTACCATGAGATCATTTTTGGCGTCTGTTCCGACCTGGCTGTAGAACCCACTCCCCTTGAATGTGATTCGTATATCTATATTCGAGTCGTCGACGTCTTTACTTTCTTGGAATTTGACGTTGGCGCAATCCTCCCATGTCAGGAACGCAAAGTCTGAAGGGTCACTTGGGGCGGGGGTATTGCTTCCGGAGCGGCGCTTTTTGTTGCGGGGGCCCTTGCTTCCAGACCTACCTCTCGCGCCATCGCTCCTTCCGGCCGTTTGCTCAGCTTCTTGTTTGGCCACGTCCCTTTCGCTTTGTTGAATGGTGGCGCGAACTACCCGCTGCTGAATTTCTGTGCCATTGAGGAAGCAGAATTTCAGTACCTAGCAAGGAAGACCGGTAACCGTCAGTCCGTAAAGTCGACTTGTGCGAGCTTACCGTCACAGGGTGACCATCAACCATTTTGATGTCCCATAATTTATTCGCGACGACACCGTGCTGTACATCAGGAGGGGAATTGGCCTGATGCGACTGACTGGAAGGCGACGACGCTGCGGAAAGATCGGGCATGGCGGCAAACGCTGTGAGATTAAGGTTGAAAGTGATGAGAGAACTCGAGAAAACTCATTGCTAGCTATACGCGTATCGTTTTATAGTGGAACCCGAGGGCAGCGTGGGTTCACCGTGCAGATATCGAACACATGAGGCGGTTCGAAACTCCTGATAACAAGGACACCCACACGCTGTTCATTTAACCATTCCAAACAAGCCCTAAGATAGTGACGTTGATGTGAAATCCCTGGACCACGGTTGCCAATTTGGATTCGGCGACAAGCATGGTCGGACGGATGGAGGAAGAAGGGAGAGTCTGCCATGGCCCCTGCCGGCCCCGGTTCAAAAAAGTGCATGGAAATGGGTTGCGCCCGTGGGTTATAGCGCAAAATTTGGCCCATTTACATAAATTCATCTCAGCCTGAACGGCATGTCGCTTAGGCGCAGATAACACCATCATCGTTGATTATCATGCCAGTGCCCTCATTGAATACTGGAGGCCGTTATGCGTGTCCCTGCTCTCAGGACATTTGTGCTCGGCGCTCGCTATAGAATCCAAATCTGCACGGTGAACTCACGCGCTCCCACAGCTACCCTCAAGTTCCACTATAAAACAATACACGTACAGCTAGCAACTTGTCCCTTCGAGCGCAAGTTCTCCTTGTCACTCTCAACCTTTATCTCACAGCGTTTGTCATGCCCGATCGTTCCGCGATGTCGTTACCTTCTAGTCAGTCGCGGCAGGCCGGTTCCCCTCCTGATGTACAGTACGGTGTCATCATGAACAAATTATGGCCTATCGACATGGTTGGTGGTAGCCCTATGACGGTAAGCTTGCACAAGTCGACTCAGTGACAGAGCCATGGTTATCGGTCTTCCTTGCTAGGTACTGAAATTCTACTTCGTCGATGGCACAAAAAATCGGAAGCAGGCAGTCCGCACCACCATCTTACAAAGCGCCAGGAATGAAGCGAAAGAAAAGTATGAGCAAGAGATCGGCGGTAGCCCTCCCAATAAAAGGCGCCGCTCCCGAAGCAATACCCGCGCGCAAAGCAACCCCTTTGACTTCGTGACATGGGAGGATCACGCCAACGTCAGATTCCAAGAAACTACAGAAAAAGACGAGTCGGATATACGAATCACATTTAGAGGGAATGGATTCAACAGCGCGATCGGGACAGACGCAGAGGATGAATCATGCAAAGAAGATTCTATGGTGCTTGCGGGGCTTCCGGATACATATCCCCCTCTCCCAGAGCATCGCAGGAGTGTCCTTCACGAGTTTGGTCATGCTCTCGGACTGGAGCATGAGCATCAGGGTCCCGGCGCACGAAAGTTGTTGAAGCTGAACGAGACATTGGTCAAAAGAGACCCCCGCGGTGTACAATATGTCCAAGACAATATTCTCGACGAGGTCGATGAAGATGAAGACCTATGGAACTATACGAATTTTGACCCAGCATCCATCATGACGTAAGTGGTTATTCACCCAGTGTCCCGATGAACCTGATCTTGGCGCTGATAGATACCCGCTCCCTGATGAATGGCAAGAGCAGCCGGACAAAATCACGATAGGATATGTCCTCAAGTTATCCAAGTATGATCAGGCGTGCATCACGCTCATGTACCCGCCTGATATAGGGGGAAAGTCCGATGAAGATCGCTTCAGAAAGGCTATGGAAACACTTCACCTTGACCCGAACACCGCAGGCGAGATGATACACAAGTTCACAGAGGACTCAGAGGGAAGCTCGGCTGATCGGCTTACAAAGTTGCGAGACCGTTTCAATCAATGGAAGAATGGCAACAAGTTATTGTATAAGAGTAAGTGATTTCGAGATGTGGTACTTCGGATTCTCAATCGAAATCACACAGCCGAGCTTGACGTCTTGAGAGGGATTGACCCGGCATCCCTGAGGCGATCTGGTATCGATCAGTTTGTAGGAGAGGTAACGAGGAACAAGTTGTTCCAGAGTATCATGAAGAATATTGTTTACCGCACGATGGTGCAGCAGGGGATTCCGACGAACTTTTCCATTCCGGGAGCAACGCAGACCGAAATCACGAAGTTGGTTGCGGCGCTTTCGATACACGACGAGGTTGGACAACTCATCAAGCAGCACAGCGTTGCCTTCTCAGGCGACAAAGATGACGACGTACACAAAGTATGCAATCCTGATCTCATATAGACCATCGTTGATCGTATTTTGCACCACGCGTACAGACAACGAATTCGGAATGAGGACGGAAGCACTGAGATCATATCCGTGTGTACCCCTTGTCGGAGTTTGAAAGAAAAGAAAATGTGTCTTGATACGACAATTATGTAATTTGATCCTGGAGTTTATCGCACTCCTCTGATTCTTCGTGAATGGCAACCTCGTGGTCCTCGTCTGCCCAACCGCCGCAGCATCGAGGTATCCACTGCGGAAGGGGGGTACCGATAAGTTTCTAACCATGAAAGGACACAGCGAAGCTCTAGAATTGAACCGAGGACGTGGCAGGTAATGTTAGCACCAACCACATATCCCCCCCGGGGCCCCTCTCTGCGACGTGAAAATCTACTGACGACCATCGCGTGGCCATCGAATGCAGGGTGCATATGAAAACCAACCGGGACTGGGTTGACGGCAAGGGGATAATCAAAAAGCCCTGGCGGATAATGCCAGCGGTGATTGGAGTAACCTGGTCACGCTCACTCCGGTTTTGGTTATTGTCGAGCTATGAATGGTGGAACAAAAATATACAATGGTGATATATGAATTCAACTCACTCCACAAATCTCGTGGAGGTTCGCGGAGGAAAAAAAAATGCGGAGTTGTGTGAATGAGAGTAGAAAGCAGGATGCAGATATAGAGTGGGTCCGGTCTTCGCCGCCTGCTCAGTCCCGGCCCAAGTGTGCGGTGACAGTAGATTGGAAAGGGTAGCGTATAGACGGGGCGCGCTGACCAGAACCCAAAAAGCCGAATGCAGACACGGAGCTGCTCCTTTCGTGTCGTGCGTTCCTATGCATAGGGCGCAACGGCAACTCAGTAGGCAAAGGTCTGGAAACCAGATTGACAAAAATAACGAGCCTCGACGGCGGACGCAGATGGGGATTGGGAGGCGCCGCCAAGTGCCCGCACATGGCATTATTGGGGAGGCGAAGGAGTCGCCAAACACTCGTCATCGTAACGCCAATTCTACTAGCACTGGCATGGTTGACGCGAGTGGTCCTCCGTCTCCTGCCCCGGATTGTTACCAGGTGTTAAACTCAGATGAGTGGGGATCTCGACGGGCGGCCGGCTTTCCGTCAAATATCCATATATAGAGCTACTGTATGGAAACATTGACTTCGGCAGCCTCGCGAGTACTTTGCCTGCCCTTTGAGCCCTGGAAGGCGGCGTGAAAGTGACCCGCTGACCGTCATCAGATCTCGAGGGACGTGCATGATGTCGTCTCGACTCGAAGCAGTTTTGGTGAAATTTGGGACATTCTCGCTCGCCGCTAATTATAGGTCATGCCATTGATCCGGTTCTCTACTCGTTTACCCGAGTCACGACCCTTAAATACCCAACATGACACTGGCGCACTTCGACCACATTCGTCCCCTCTTTCTTCCTTAGCGATGGCGCGAAAGCTCCTCAGGCTGTCGCTCTTGCTGCTGTGTGCGCCTCACATCCTTGCGAGCGACACTGATGGGTCTTCGTCTTCCTCGTCCGCACCCTCAGCGTCAGGGAGTGTGACCTCTTCCGTCCCTTCTAGCACCACCCAAACCAGTTCAACTCCATCCGCTCCCTCCACACTAAGCTTGCCGGGCACCTCCGTCCTTTCTAGTTCCAGCCCGACTCAGAGTGGCCCACTCACTATCCCAGTTTCAACGTATCCCTTCACGCCATTCCCCACACCCACACTTCCCCCAGAACCACCAGTCTTCCCTGAGACCGACCCATTATACCCTCCCCCCGTCAGCCCCGACCCAGTTATCGTACCTGACTTCGCACCCGCATGGGCCACAGCGTATTCCAAGGCTCAAGCATTGGTTCGTATGATTTTGCATCGGGTTTCGAACTAGTTCTCATTTGTCTTCTTCCCAATCTCGGCATTTTGGTCGTGTTGTAGATATCCAATTATACAATTGAGCAAAAGGTTAATATTACCACTGGCGTTGGCTGGATGAATGGTCCTTGTGTGGGAAATATACCCCCAGTTGTCGACTTCCCTGGTCTCTGTCTTCAGGTAGGTTGGTTCGTGATTTCAGCATGGTCCTTTCCTCTCAACGTGGAATAGGACTCGCCCCTTGGAGTCCGCTTCACCGATTTGGTCACCTCGTTTCCAGCCGGTATTACCGTTGCTTCAACGTGAGTAGCTTGGACCATAATTTCACCCTAGCGGGGTTGAAGCTTTCTGCTGTAGATGGAACCGTGCTTTGATACGGGCACGTGGACTCGCGATGGGCCAAGAATTCAAGTCCAAAGGTGTTAATATTGCCCTCGGTCCTATGATGAATATGGGACGCGTCGCTCAAGGTGGACGTAACTGGGAAGGCTTCGGTGCTGACCCGTTCCTTTCTGGAGAAGCCGCATACGAAACCGTTCTCGGTTTGCAAGCTGGTGGTGTCCAGGCCACTGCCAAGCACTACATTAACAAGTTGAGTTGACCCAAGTTTTGCCATAATTGTTGATCGTTTATGTTCCATTCATGGCAGCGAGCAAGAGTGGATGCGTACCCAA
Organism: Hortiboletus campestris; assembly: GCA_038090935.1. Taxonomy (NCBI): domain Eukaryota; kingdom Fungi; phylum Basidiomycota; class Agaricomycetes; order Boletales; family Boletaceae; genus Hortiboletus; species Hortiboletus campestris. The sequence goes on from JBBPNN010000198.1 coordinate 34,543, forward strand.
GAATCGTCCAACGTCGATGACCGGACCCAGCATGAAATCTACGCGCAACCGTTCATGCGTTCCGTGATGGCTGGCGTTTCAGCGGTCATGTGTAGCTATAGTCGGTAACATTTACCTAAATGTGGTCCACGCGCTAACCTCTGGTCAAGACCTCATCAATAACACCTATGCCTGCAACAATAACAAGACACTGAACGACATGCTAAAGAGGGAGTTTGGTTTCCAGGGCTGTAAGCCTCTTTTTTGCAGAAACATCGAATTCATGTGCTAAGATTTCAAAAGTCGTTATGTCGGATTGGGCTGCAACGATGAATACACTGTCGGCTGTTCAGGGTCTTGACGTCTGTGCAGTTTGGCCATATATTGTAATATGCTTGTTGATGTCAATTTACAGATGACTATGCCTGGAGACATCACTTTTGACTCGGGCACCTCCTACTTTGGTGGAAACCTGACCGCGTATGTCAAGAATAACACCATTTCATTGGCCCGTCTCGACGACATGGCCACGCGTATTGTCGCCGCATGGTACTTTATGCACCAGGATCAAGATTATCCACAGACGACCGTCGACTCCTGGAATATCAATGACCCCATCAACCAGCAGGTCAATGCACAGAGCGACCACGCCCAAGTCGTTAAAGAGGTCGCAGCTGGTGGTATTGTTTTGCTTAAGAACGAGGGTGCACTACCTTTGGAGAAGCCGAGGAGCATCGTCTTGGTCGGAAGCGATGCAGCGCCACCTCAATCTGGGCCCAACGAGTACCCGGACGAAGGTGGTGACCCAACCGGAGTCCTTGCCATGGGCTGGGGATCCGGGTATGTATACTTCTTCAGAACAATTCCTGTGTACTTGCTAACTCGGTTCAAAGAACGGACAGGTTCACGTATCTTGTCTCCGTGAGTCGAATGTCGGAAGCTGAAGGTTTTATTATTATTATGCTGAACCTTTCTTTTTACTCTCAGCCATACGAAGCCATCCAAGCTCGCGCCAGGGTTGATCAGACCATGTTCTCATGGGACTTCAACAACTGGGACCTCAAAGCGGCAGCAAGTGCAGTTGTTGACCAAGAGGTCGCCATCGTTTTTGTGAACTCCGACTCTGGAGAGGTTCGGAATACGATATACTTCGCCTCGTGCGTCACTGACCTTGGTACAGGGCTACATTACTGTCGACGGTAATATAGGTGACAGGAAGAATTTGACTGCTTGGCACGAAGGCGATCAACTCATCCTTGCTGTCGCGGCTCAAAACAACAACACGATCGTTGTTGCAAACAGCGTTGGACCACTCATTCTTGAACCTTGGGTTGAGCACCCCAATGTCACCGCTGTCGGTATTCCGTGACCAGTCTGTCTTCGCGGTCTCTGATTCGTTGATCCAGATCGTCTGGGCCAGCCTTGGTGGAAATGAAGCTGGCAGTGCAATCGCGGATGTTTTGTACGGGGATTGGAATCCATCTGGGCGTTTGCCATACACGATCGCTAAGAATGCTAGTGATTACTCCGCTCAACTTACCTTGGGTGGTGGTGGGACTGAGATCCTGCCCATCAACTATACCGAAGGGTACGTTGGTCAACCCGTCTGCTCGACAACATGCCGTTCTTATTGCGTCCTTCAGGCTTTTCATCGACTATCGGTGGTTCGACGCTGTGAGTGAACAAATGTCCAAACAGTTGATGTTCCTCAATGGTTTACTAGCAAAACATCACCCCTCGCTACGAGTTTGGTTTCGGTTTGAGTTACACGACCTTCGAATACTCCAACGTTGCAGTCACCCCCGTTAACTGCACGGATGACCCAGAGACAGAACTCATCGAAAACTGGTCAGACGGAGGCGCGAGTCCCATCGCTGAGGGTTCAACCACCGCTCTGTGGTAATTTCGTTGTACTCGGCGGCAAGCGTTTATCTGACTCTTTTTTTTCCTTGCTGCTAGGCTTCACATGCCTGCGTTCCAGGTGACATTCGATGTGACCAACACGGGTTCTTACTATGGTGGCGAGGTAAGCACAAAATATTTCGTTTCTCCAGGTCGCTTGGCCTGACGGGCTTCCGCACCACCCTCCAAGGTCCCCCAACTCTACGTGCACCACCCCGCATCGGCGAACGAACCCCCCTCGATCCTCAAAGGCTTTACAAACGTTGTCCTCGAGCCGGGCCAGACGGCCCAAGCGTCGATCACGCTTTCGCGGTATGACTTGTCGATTTGGGACGTTGTTCGTCAGGGATGGGCCAAGCCGGATGGCACGATCGCGTTCTCGATTGGTGCGAGCAGTAGGGACTTTAGGCTGCAAGGCACCATTCCTCTGTGAACGCCTAGCTGAACAAGGAACGGTGTCGAACATGGACATGAATGGGTGCATGATCGATTGAAATGTACATAGATGTGGAGGAGTACATCAGATTTCCATTGGACTTGTCGACAATAGTTTTCGATACCCTATAAAATACTTGCAGAGCTCACACCGATTCGGAGTAGTGAAAATGCAAGAATACGAGTACTTGTCTTTGGTTCCATTGAAGGTATGTGTCGATGAAGGCCCGGATAGAGATAGGGTTTGCCCTATCACTGAGATTCAGCACCTGCATTTATCGCACCTTGTCGATTTGTTGTACGCAACTCGTTTACGCTCTTTTCAGCGATCACCCCGCTCGTCCGTGCCCGTCTTGTTTCTCCTTGCAGGGTTCATCTAATTCTGGAGGACCCACCATGGTGAATGCCTAGCGCCGAGCATTTGTGTGCGACCCTCTCGTCATGCCTACCACTCAGATTAGAATGAAAAACCTAGTGCACCCTCGTCACAGGTTTCTCGAATCTCGGCGCTGGGGGGCGCCTCCATCCGGATTGTCGTCCCGACATCGAATTAGTCCAGCTCTACGCTCAATCATTCCATCTGATGGATGACCTCTTGTCCTTGTCACCTCACTCCATGGTGTGATTCAGTGAAGCAAAGCTTCCGGATACATTCTTACCATAGCATCTGCGTTGGAGATGCCTCTTTCAACGACGTACCTGCTTAGGATGCATGCCACCTGAAGATGCTGGATGAAGCTGCGCTCCTTTCCTTTGACCGAGATGAAGACGACGGCCCTGGAAAGAAGCTTTAAAACTGTTTCGAGTCGTCGCACCTTTTTGATCCATTGAGATGTCCATGTCTAGACCTTCAGACATGAAGGCTGGGTTTGAACGCAGCGTGTTACCTGGTCTGAAAATTGAACTGACTCGTGAAGAATACCCGCGATTCGCTCGGCGACTTGATAATCTAATAAGCCTTCTAGCTGCACCTTTAAAGGAGTGAAACGCGAGCGGGGTCGATTTCAAGAACATGTAAATATTGCGAGACCGGCTCTCTCGCTGAACATCAGTCCGAATCATTCAGACGTTGGTCGCGATCAGGATCAGGACAGAGTCGTCGATACGTTCGCCCCGAGTGTGCGGATACGCATACGTACGTTATATCGTGTACCAACGAGTTGTTGACCGCATCCATCACGAAACGCTCGGGGCGATATTCGCTTACCTGTACACCGTAAATCCTAGGGGACGTCACTTGCGGTAGATCGTCGGTGTCACGTCGCGGGATTTGAGTATATCGCATGGCAGCGACAGCGTTGGAATGCGTGAAACAGAAGAGGGGATTCGTGGGCTGCGAAGACGACCAAGGGTGGTCCCGAAAAGGTGGACGACTTTGTGTGATGCGAGAACTAGGCGCTATGGTAAACGTCGAGGGGTTTCGTGGCGTCGGTCGAAAGGGAAAGGAGGAGTCGAAGTTGGCATAGTATGTGTGATCGTGGAGGTAACGAGCTCCGGTCATCGACGAGTTGGACGGGACTGATAGTCTGCGGGCGGTACCTATATGCGGCGGCGGGAAAGAGAGGGGCGGGGCGTGTCGAACGCTCGGGGCGCTCGTCTCGTGACTGAATCGGGAAGATAGGACCTTGGCGAAACCAAGGTGACTGCAGGGCCACCTCCTGTCCTATTTGCGGAACTCGCGTCGATATACTATATCCGCGCGTAATCGACGCGATATGTTTAGGTCTCCCGGAAGCAGGAATCCGGGAGAAGATGTATCATAATCAGCAATATATCATAAGTGGCTGTACAAGTGACGGAAATCCTCCGCGCCAGAACACCAACTGATGGCCCATCAGCCCAACTTCATAGGCTAGTTTTGACGTCTACTTCTCGGGGGTGTATGGCTATGTCGCGGCACGCAGGCAACTTCTCAACTTGACTTCCAGGGGTTTGTTGGATGTTGAGAAAATGTAGATGGCAAGGAACACCAAC
>JBBPNN010000199.1:0-38796 GCA_038090935.1 Hortiboletus campestris
CGGCGTGATCATAGAAATCGCCTCGTTACCCCACCGTATGTCGACACGGCTCTGTTCATTATTTCTCACCCCATACCTGACGTTCCAGATTAAACTGCCCAAGAATGATATGTCTACGCACCCATGTGCTTATTGGATGATCCTCGACCACAATCGGTAAGTGGCACCTGAGCTGTGAGCGTACAAGCGCTACATTGGTCATGCTACGGCGGGAACGACGCACACATATACCCTGCGAGGACCACAGAAAGTTACCCTTCTTGTGTGTATCCTGCAACAACACCTCGAAATCACCGCAATCAAGTATTGACCGACAGCGTGAATTTACGATGCTGGTAGAAAGTATACTACCACCCAAAGGAGGAACGTCAGTTACTTGTACGCGGGCATTAATTAAATGCTTGTAAATGTTGGAATGGGTGCCGATAATTGGCGTGGAGAACACTGAATACGACGAAAGGAGGTATCGGGGTAATCCAGCATGATTTGAATGGATGCGAGGTTATCAGGGGACATTCCTCCACTAACTTGAAGGAGGTTACTGTTACTTTCACCTGAGCCTGCGGGCCTTTGGGGGATCGGTGTCGATGTTTCCACTCACTAACAGGTTCTACTAAGGGTACGGCTCGACCTCCTCCAAGTTTCTATGGAGCGCAATTCAATGCACATGGCGCCAAACTCTCTTCCGGTCATCGGTCACCGCTCGTGGACACGAATAGAACACAATGTTGGCCTAGGTGAGCAGCGGCTTTGAGGGGAACGAGTAGTTCGGTTCTGAGTGAACATGTTGTGCTGGAAGACATCATTTTGTGCGGGCTTGCAGTAATAGCGCGGTGTTCGCAGCTCACCCGGTGAGTTGGGATCTTCAGCCAGGCAATGCGAGAAAGCCAGCATCCTACCATGGGTACTACCAAGAGTGACGGTATAGTCTGAGTCGAGCTTGGATGCGAATCGTTGCTGCTTTCGAGGAAGGTTAATCGTACTGTCATTTCGTATTATCTTCATGGTCACTACGACTCGCCTGGGAGCAATGAGTACTTAGAATAAGACGCAAGTACTGGCCTTTCCTCCGCTCAATTGGTTTCCGAGCTCTGCAGATACAGAGACTTGTAACCACAGGGCCACAAGGGCCATGGCTAATTACGCTGAGCTGAACACTTGACTCGGACTGAATGGAACGTGCCGGACTCGACGGTTCTCGACGTCTGGGTCGTCGTGACACTAGTGTTGCGCTACGACAACTTCCAGTGGATGTTGAACGATCGAAGCCCAGTACTGCCATGCAGTGAGTTGCGCTCTATGCAGTTGAAACATGCTGTCCTTATCTTATCGTTTCTGGAGACAAGCAAGCGGTTCTTCACTAATACTATTGCACCCTGGCTAGGGCCAACATGCAACTCCTCGCAGATACAGGATTAACACGACCACATGGATACAAGGCGAGAGGAATTATTAAAGACAAGAACGGCACAAAAACTCACTTTGGTGTGGTCAGTAGGCGAGGACTACACTACTAGCATTCTTCTCAGAGAGCCTGTTCAGAGGCTTGCTCATTGAAAATTTCGGACGCACGCTCTCTCCACGGAAAGAGAAAAGCCCATTGCGAGGTACGTCGACGGACACAAGACAACCCAATCGGTCAACAACTGTGCGAGCGCCAACACCGCGCCCGACATCCTCCTCTCTGCATGCCAGCGGGCTGTCTCGTAGGGATAAGGGGTCGTCTCGTTCAAGATCTTGGCGACCTGGGTTTGATTAAAGTACCGCGGGAGCGTCTGGACGTATGCCAAAGGCGGTGCGGTGGGAGACAGCGTACTGTGGAGAAAGTAATAGAAGTCGCATTCGGTGGTTGACCAGAGGGTGAGGATGCGGGCGTATACGCCGTCTCGGATGCTGCTCGCGATGTCGTTGGGGACGTAGTCCCCATCGACGACGATGCCCAAGTAAGATGCTAGTGCCGGGGTTTCCGGCAGGTATGTCTTAAACGCATGCAGCATCTATATTGGAAAGCATTGGTTGATGTGTTCGATGCACAACTTGAACCTAGGTACGTTGCGAGGGTCAGCGACGTGTTCAATGCAAGTTCGCGTGAGTAGAATGGATCGCTCGTGCTGAAATCAGACACCAGAATCGCAGCGCCTAGATGTGCATCAAGATATAGCGATAATGGAATGAAAAGCGGACTCACCGAAGAGTCCTTGTGTATACTTTGGGTTCATTCCAAGGAGGTACCTAGTCATCGTTCCGCCTGCCGACTCGCCAAAGATCAGAACTTTAGTTGACTGAGCATTAGATCAGCGACTGAGAATTCTCAGATCGACACATAAACCCACGTCTCCACCAAAAGCCTCAATATTGTCTTGTACCCAGTGCAGTGCAAAGAGGGTATTCTTGAGTGCAGCATTCGATGCGTTGAACCATCCAAAGGCAGTGAGACGGTAGTTGATCGTGACAAGCAGGACGCCTCCGTACGACACCAAGTTGGTGCCATCGTATATGTTCGCAATCGAGTTTCCAACATATCCATCGGTCGTCATGTTGTATGGGAATGGTTCACTATTCCCAGCGTGAAGTCCGAACAATTATGAGAAAAGCACAAAAGCGGAAATAACGACTGGCTGAAGATCATTACAGGGAGTTTGGGGCAGCATCCACAGGGCACCCACCGGCGGCAATAGAAGAGTAAATATTCAAGGACAGACAATCTTCTTCACTATACAATACATGACCATTATCGACGTCGGGAGGCTATGGAAAGTTGGAGACGGTTCGAGACAATGGATGAAACACGTAGTGAACAAGTCTTACCTGGGCACAAAAGGGACCATAAAAGAGTGGTGCGTACAGTGTTCGAGGGGACATAGAGAGCCGTTGGTGGCTGAGAACGACTTTGGCCAGCCGTCGACTCCACGTGAATTGGGGATAGACCGCCCACGGTGAACGCCGCACAGCCAACTGAGGAGCGTTTGACGACGGATGCAACGGAGTGAACGGAGACTTACAGTTTCCTGCAACTCAAACATTCGAGCCCGGGGCCCATGCTAGCGGCCTAGCGCTGCCCTGTGTCTGTCGGAAACGAGGGCAGATGTTAGTCTCACGTAAATCCGGTGTTCGTGGGAGGGGGGAAGCAATGTCTCCTGGAGTTGAGTGCAGGTTGGCACAGCTTCTGAACAAGCGAGTGGAGTTCTGAAGAAGAGTGCCGTACTGACTTGCCCGACGTACCCGTACGCCCACCCGCGGTGTGATTCTCACCCGTGCTATACCCTTCTGACCTAAATCCGGTCGGAGGGGAAGCAATGTCTCCCGGAGTCGAATGCTCGACAAGAGTGCGCCAGCACGGTTGGGTTTGGACAGGTCGAGATCATTGCTCGAGACGATAACCACGCCAGTGTCAAGCAAGAGGGCATGAGTGACTTGAGAGGATACAAAGAGAACGCTCAGGTTCAGAGCGCCCAGGGATCGCATGGAGGGAGTGCACAATTTTCAAATTAAGGCACATGATAAGGGCATTCCGGCGCCTACAAAAAGACCTCACAGAGTAGCGAGCTTCTTGATCGTGCCCCTCGGGCGCCTCGCGAGCGTTTGGTCAGGTTCGCCCGATCATCGAAACCAGATTGGCCCATCTCGTGATTGTGGTGGGTGTTCGAGATTGACTCGGCCAACCCCGTGGTCGGCGCTATGGCATCTCACCACGTGTTTTGCCTTTCTTCGTATCTGTATTTACTCGTCGGTCTCCATACTCCCTCCACGGTCTTGACACTAAATGGATCAAACCACAGATTACCGGGTACATATACCAGCATTTTATAGGTCTTGCTACACAAATTCCAAGACGACTCCAGGCAAGTAGCCTGACCCTAATTCATTTAGTGACTAGCAAGCGAAATAACAGGGCATGACCTCGAGTGGCAGGGGGTCAGCGGGGGTATAATCACATCGCATCCACGTCTATCGTAGGGTCCTTCAATATCACCGCCGGGGCCCATACCACCGGGCCCTCTGAAAATGACAATAGCCTGCAGCATTTACGGAATATATCACACCATCCCTGAAACGCGCGGGAAAGGTGTGTCTTATCATATCGACGGAACGAAACTTGACGAGCTGCCGAAGGTCAATTGTCCTGCAATGACATGAGCGCAACTTGATTATAGATCGTTTGATGATTTTCCGCAAGCAACCGAGCGTTTTAGATTGGAGGACGGTCAAGACGACTGCGAAAAGGAAATCAATCTTATGATTCCAAGTTAATTCGCGTGGTTTTTCTTAGTCCCGAGTTTGATGATGAGTGCCACGAGTATGAGTGACCTCATATGTAAGATAGTGAGTTTTTTTTTTGATCGTCCGCCTAATGTCCCTCGCGAGTGGAGTGCTTATTGGTTTGGTCCGCCCGATGAGTCGCGGCCACTTGACAGCTCATCGGGTGATCTCGGCATGTGAACAAGTTGTTCAAGTGAGTCCAAGTCGCTTACATGCAACGTAGTCGACGAACTGACATCTACACCCACTCCTTGATCAGGTTACCCGGTGGCGGATGCTCTGGATAGGCCAGAATGTGTGACGACGCTACTGTGCCTTCGCCGCAACCTGTCCTATGCTCATTGCTCTCTCTCTCAATGGCTGGATCAATATTTGGGCCCTCCCAAATGGGAAAATCGTTTAGATCAGTCCTAGATATGGTTGCATCCGTTACAGTCGATTGCGACTCGCAAAAATCACGCGTGTGATCGGACAACCCTTTCGCAATCGACTGTAAACGGGTCTGTCTACGACCCTGCTTTACGCTGTTGACCTCGGCTCTGCGTTGTAATTCCTCTGCTACCTACCTCCAGAGGTGACGTAACCCGTGGGCCGGGCATCAAGTTCATATCTTTCACCTATTCCATGGAGTACGCTTCAACCCTGCACAAGCGCCATGAATATAAATTGTGTTGCGAAGACCTCGTATTCGTACCTCTTAGCATCACGATCGTATGTTTACTCCATACAGATTCGAACCGTGCCATGAACTTGAACTGGACTCAATGTACGAGACAGTTAACCACACTTCTGTGTGTTTTTCTAGGCTGCCTTTCTGTTCGGCACTGAGGTTCTGAATCATTTCATAGGCCAACGAGTACCATCCCGGTGGTGTTACCACGGAAGACCACGTTCTCGGTGCACGGGTCGAGGATGTAAGCAAGACACCTTCGCGCCCTGCTATCATCCATGCTGAACATGTGTGATAGGTCACGCAAAATCCTCCAGGTCCACAATTGAATAATGCATATACGCACCGGTACCCTGTACCTCTTATCAACACGAGCACCTCACCGCCCATGTCCCCTACATACCGAAGTATACTCGACCGTGAAGTGCATATGCTGTTCGGGGCTGCTAATCGCGCCACAGACCCCATCCAAGTTCCTTCGGTATGCCCAAAGACACCTCTATTGTGTGATTGTGTATCTCTAATGAATTCCATACACAGAACGACGTCACTCCTGTGACGGCGGAACATGGTCCTGCTGTAAGCAGGATATTCTCACGCTTTACGACCGCACCACCCATTCAATGTGTGACAGGTGACGCAAACTTCAAGGAGTGTGTACTCCTGCTTGACGATTGCACCTTGTCAGTGGACCGTTGAGGGTAATTCTGAGATTGCAGTGCACAGATTACATGCAAGAGTGTTTCGGCACATTTCAGGAACACACATAATATCAGGAGGCTGAGGGCGGACACCCTAATTCGCTGCTGGTGGGAGGGATGTCCTAAACAGGTTAAACGCAAATTTTAACTTTGTTCGGCATATTTGCGAGTGTCATTTGGGCCATCTTAGAGAAACCAAGTACACCTCCCGGAAACGGAGGTAAGTCAAAGTTGCACTTGTGAGACGATGGCGAATAATTGAATTATTTTTCATAGTCATGGAGGTGGGCAGCGCCTGCAGGCGGCCAGTCGCACTCAGGATAATGTTTTCCATAGCACCGAGATTACGAGGGTCCCATATGAAAGGGGACGCCCTAAATAGACAAGGAGAATGCCTCGACTGGAGGAAAGCAGGAAGATGCGCGTTGCACAAGTAAACACGCCGATGTCCGAACAAGAAAATGTGATGAGCGTACTAGACATGGTCTAAGTAACATAGTATCTACTGGTTGTTCTCCAATACGCTTCCGAAACGCAATTTTTTTGATGTACATACTAGTAATTCCAGAATCCTAATTGCCGTTTTATTACTACACATGATCAACAATTTAGAGTTTGATCAAGCTTTTTTTTTTTTGATCCTTGTTATTGTCCTACGAGGCTTGCCGCGCCTCTTGTTGGACAGTACATGCGTGGGGCTTTGATCAAGCTATCACTGGCTTCCACTCAATGTTCAAGCGCTCATAAGCCACCTTTGGTTTCTCCACTGGCATGACAACAAGACGTCGTAAGTTTTTCGGGTATGTGCTAGTGTTTGTTGTTCACTTTTCGAGCGGTACACCGAGTTTTACTGCGTTACACTTAATATTGGTACATTCGTACAACGCTATTCTACAGCCGACGACACTACTTCAGTCCCTTTGGATCGTTCCTTTCACTCCCACAACACGTAAAGATCAGATTAAACTGATACTTTTCCACCACCCGACCCTTTCGTCGCTCGCCCTGTCCCCCGTCCACCACCGCACTCAACGGAATCGCCTGAAGTACAATCTTCCTCGACATCCCTCCGGGGATAAACGCCCTCACCAACACCATCTGCCTCTTTCCCTCCTTCACCACTTCCGCCATGCGTTTCCACCGCGCATTTGCAAACATCTCACACCTGCACCTGGTCCCAAACGGATTCGCGTTCGACCCTCGGGCGTCAAAGACGACGTTGACCTGTCCACCGACGAGATTGATTTCGGCGAGGGTGAGTTTGGAAGGCTGGGCGTTGAGCCGTTCGCGGTGTTTCTTCAACTCGGCGAGGATGACTTGGTCCAAGAATTTGAGATCCTTGCTATGCACGGTCGACATTTGTCCGCCTGCGTGTGTGTGGTCGATCATTCAGTCGTTCATGCGTGCCAACGGTCGGGAGAGGAACGAAATTTCACGTACGCGTCCGAACGAACCGCTGGTGAATCCGCGTGCAATACTGCTTGTGCTTTCCGTTCTGCCAATCGTACCGCTGACATTTTCTACTGCAATAGTAGGCATGGAGACAGCCTCCGCACCGTTTGAACCTGCCCATATGGCTCGCTTTCGAACACTGCGTGCAACCCAGAAGCGTCAGTTCGGCGTATCAGGGTACTTGACAATAAATAACGCTGCTCACCTTGTCGTTTTGACATGTCTGAATGTGTCCGTTGGCAACGTCGCGTCTCACTAACCGGCGTCGCTCGTCGACCGTGTCTTTGAGTCTCTTCCAAGCCTTGTAGAGATCCCCGCCTTCCGAGAGTCTGGCATCTAACCTCTGTCCTATCGCGAAGTCGACGGCAAGCGCAAGCGGATACAAGATGGAGCGGTACACCGTATACCCAGGAAGGATCTCCCCGAGCAACACGGCCGGCTGCCGTTGTGCCGGAGGCCGTTCCGCAAACGGCAACAACGCTTCACACTTGAGAAGCGATGCGACCAGCCCACGTTGGAGTGCCTGTAAGAGAAAGGGGAGTGCATCCATCTCCTCGATTCGTGTCTTCAGTAGTACGATCGCGTTGATCATACATCGCGCGGCGAGTACCCGCGTTTCGCCTTCCCATTCGCGATCAACGACGAGCGCAAGGATTTCAGAGGCAGCCTTGATTGCGCCTTGGCGCATGAGCGCGAGGCAAATGTTTTCCTGTAAAGAGAGAGCGATGATGATATGCAAGTCCCAGGCGATACAATTCAAATCCAGCTCGTTCTCACGCGAGATTTCATGGTCGAGATGACAAAGAGAGACGGTCGCGATGAGTTCTGGTTCGCCTTGGAATAGGCTGAGCAGATTTGACCAGTCGATGGTGGTGTCGACCTCGTGCGCGATGAGCAAACACGAGTTGAAGATGGCGGATTCACGTTGGGTGTCTGCATTGGGGGACCAGCTGGAGAATCCGGGGTCCCGAGTTTCGATGAACCAGAGATCGCAGATCATCTTCATGACCTCACGGTCGGTAGGGATGGATTTGGACCAGGTCATGAGGAGTCTGTCGCGGATGAGCCCGAGGAACTCTAGGACGGCGGTCTTGCAGGTTAACCGCAAGTCCATGTCGAGATCTTCCTGAACGATGATGTTCCGATACAAGAAGAGCAACCAGCGCCGGATGTCGGGCCAATGAGTGCAGAGTCCCTTGGGTAGCTGTTGCGAGAGGTCTTTGTGGCTGAGCCATATGGGGAGGGTGACGCCGAGGCCGACCAGGGAAGTAGTCGCGAGGTCGAGGTCTGGGTTTGGGATGTCCTCCCCGACGGGACCGCGCGGGATCTTGTTCGCGGCGAGCTGGTCGTACATCATGGATACGATGCGGAGATATTGGGTGGGTACGCATGCGCCGTCGGCGGCGAAACCGGTAAGTTTGGAGAATGTTTGGATGGAATGTTTGATCGCGCCGTTGATGAGTGTCTGTGTGGGTCATATGAGCGAAATAGCCGTTATCACGGCCTTGAAACTTGCATCAAACTCGGCATCGGAGAGGTTTTGATGTGGCGGTCGCATTTTGACGACGACGTGGGGTTATAACCAGCTGAGACGCTGAGTTGGAGCCTGCTGAGTGGTGACTGGGTGGGAGTGGTGACTCGGACACAGGTCGAAACTCGCACGCGGCCGTAAAATGGCTCGATGATATGATCGAGATAAGATAATGAATGCCAACCAACTAGATTTCACCACAGAACGACTAGTAGATTACTGAGGGTCCTCGTCGAAATTTGGCGCCGCATCTCTCACGTTTCGAAGCACTTTGCCCACATTTCTAGAGCCACGTCCTTACAGGTCCCGCCGCCCATGTCTATCGGACAGCGTTATCGTTACCATCTTGCACCAGATGGCTCTTAGTATCACCGCAAGCCATCGATCGGCTCCCGCAAAGTGCCTACCAGCATGTTCAACCTCATCTCGCTTATACTGTATGTCGTGTGTTGACTGCCGAGATCCATCCCTATACTTCAAGCGTACTTGTGATGTTGACAATCACTTTTTGCGTGCTTCGTTCCAGGAAAGGGACGAACGTCCAGGTGACGAGTGCCGGACCCCCGATGTTGGTCCCCAAGGTACGTATGAGATCCGCAATGTCCATGGTGCTCGGTAAGTCGTCTTTGGGTGCCTAGAGACTTGGGAATACCGACGACGCCTGCATTGTTGATCAAATGGTCCAGACCGCGCGAGTCAAGGACGCTCTTTGTTTCTCTCTGAACCACAAAGACAGAGGCTTTGTCGATGACGTTCAGTTCGATGATACGTCGCAAGGACAAAATTATCCTCCGATTCACTAAGCACTTGGGCGAGACCAAAACAGAGACCGCGAGACGATTTGGGATGGAAGGGGTCGTGTTCATGGTGTGCTATTGGACACGCAGCACGACGTACCTAGTGATCAACTAGGTGAACATGTAGGCGTGGTCAATTCGGTTGCGCAAGGGGTGGCGTGATCGCTCCCTAAACACGATTTATGAGAACCGCGGCCGTTCATAAAAGAAGAGTCAAAGGTCAATCATGATAGACCTGATGGAGCATCTCTAATCAGTTTGAGTGGCATTAGGATCATTAAGCACAACTTGCCCTGCAAGTTGCCCAGCATTAAATCGATAATCCAGTTCAACGCAGACTATGAATTTGTCAGACTTGGCAAGAATGGACGTGACACAAAACAGGATCTGTCACAAAGTCATGTAGCGTGACAGACGTGACAGACGCGGAGCCGTGACTCACGCGAGGGGTCATTAAGTAATGGGCCTTGTCGTCCTCACCGTCTCAGACGACGACTGGCAACGCCATCATGACTGCCGAGTCGATGGCAGGAGATACAAGTGATGACGAACTCGACTGGGAGGAGGTGCACGTCCCAGAGCAGCGGCAGCTCGACATACATCTCGAGCGCGAGCTCTCTCCCCCTCCCCCACGGCAAAACATTGAAATCACACTCCAAGCACGGCCTAAGAAGGACGACGCCAAGTGAGTACTCTTTATTTCTCTCCCTCCTGTACTCGTCCGATCCGGCATAAATGTGAAAAGGAAAAAGGCCGCCGCTGCCCTGCACGCGCAACGAGTTGTCCGAACAACCAGTCACAAGATCCATACAGTTGCCCTCCTCGCCAACGCTCGGATACGAAACAAGTGGGTCAACGACCCCTTGTTGCATGTGAGTGGCCTCCATTTTCCTTCGTATCTCACCATTGTGATGGCTGACTCATCAAACTAGGCTCGACTCCTCTCCATTGTCCCGCTCGCGCTCCAGAATGGGTTTGCAATGATACACAAATCTCGTATCCCAGATCAGAACAAACGTGGCCGCCTTTTCGAAGCGGCCGTCGATCGTCTTGTTGCTTGGTGGTGTGAGACCTTCTTTTCTGTCACGCCCACCGGGCACATCAGGAGCAGGACTTTTGAGGAAGTCGAGGATGAGATCGCTCTGGCCAGCGAGCCCGGTCGGTCGGAGTCCGACGACAGCGGTTATGAACGCATCCGGAGTGTTGAATCCCTCATGAAACACGTGCTGATGCAGCGCGGGTCTAAAGACACCAGCGCGCAGCTCTTCACTGCCCTGTGTCGCGCACTCGACATCCCCGCGAGACTTGTCGTCAGCTTACAGAGCGTTCCTTGGAAATCAAGAGTTGGGAAACCGGCTCCAAAGAGAGATGACTCCAAATGCAGGGAACAGAGATCCGCCGATGATCGCGAAGACCTTGAGATTGATGATCAAACTGAGGCGGACATCGCCGTATCGCCTTCCAAGTACAAAGGTACACCTGGACCGGATCACGTTTGCCGAACTCTTTCTTCAAAGAACAATGCCGTCAGTCTGGACTCACATTTTCATTTACAGGAAAAAGCAAGGAGATAGCCAACCCAATCATTAAACTGCGCAAACAGAAAAGTCAATCTACTAGCCGGAGTGGATCACCTGCCATAGGGGCAAGGTCACTGAGTACGTGGAACGCGTTGTCGCTTCGCGTTCTGTCTAAGCGATTATGTCAATTGTGTTCAGAATCGCCGGATCCGACAACCACACCACCTGTCTTTTGGACGGAAGTATTTTCCCGTGCGGACTCGCGCTGGTTGCCCGTGGATCCCATCCGCGGTATTGTCAACAAACGCCACCTTTTCGATCCGAGTCATATTCAGAACATAGGCACAAGCAAAACCCGCATCAGGCAAGACAACCGAATGCTGTATGTCATCGGTCTAGAAGAGGATGGCTTTGGTCGCGATATCACTGCGCGGTATGCCCGTGAATATACAGCCAAGATATCCAAAGTACAGGCTGTCGGTGCGGGTCCCGCTGGAGGGCGTAGAGAATGGTGGGCCAGAGTCGTGCAATCCATCACGAGACCCTATCGCCTCGTATGTATAACCCGAGCTCCGTGGATGGAACGGAGATGAACGCATTCTGATCGTGTCTTCTATTTGTCCACAGCAAAGGGACGACCTCGAGGACGATGAATTACACAACCATCAATTGACTGAAGGCATGCCAACCACGATTGCGGGCTTTAAGAATCATTTTTTGTGCGTGCATGAGTTTCCTTTTTCTCTTTCCACTTATCCTTATCGTGCTCATTTTTTAGGTACGCTTTGACTCGTCATCTCAGACGCGACCAAGTCATTGATCCTCCCACGGAGCTTGGCAAGTTCAGAGGGGAGCCTGTATATCCACGTTCGTCGGTGATTTCCCTAAAGACTGCGGAGAACTGGATGCGACAGGGACGCACAATACGTCAAGGCTGTCAACCCATGAAAATGGTCAAGCAACGCGCGGTGACCGTCAGTCGACAACGGGAGATGGAACTCGCGCTCGAACGGGCCAAAGCAGATGGGCACGCCGGCGGTGATGAAGAGGTGGTGCAAGGGATGTATGCACTATCGCAAACGGAGGTATACACACCAGATCCTATCAAAGACGTGCGTCTGGACCCCTCGTTTATTATTTCCCTTTTCCTTTTGCCTTTCCCCCGCTCTCTTCTTCTGTCTTGGGGGTTGACGAAACGTTTCCTTTTTCGATCAGGGTAAAATCCCAAAGAACGATTTCGGCAACATCGACTTGTACGTGCCTTCCATGTTGCCGGAAGGCGCGGCACATATCCCATGTACGTGTTCCCGAATTGCTTCTTTGCCTATCTGCCGAGTTTGAGGGTCAACTTATCGTGGGTGGGCAGATAAGGGGGCTGCGAAAATAGCCAAGAAACTTGGGTTCGATCATGCGGAGGCGGTGGTAGGTGCCGTTTTTTCTGATCGAACATGCGCATACGCATGATTTCATTTTCGTTCGCGTGACGTGTTTCCATTTATCGATCTAGACGGGATTTGAATTCAGAAAACGAAGAGCGGTGCCTGTCATGCAAGGTATAGTCGTCGCCGCCGAGAACGAAAACGTGATGGTGGAGGTATGTGTCACTGTTGGGTTCGCATAACACCACTTTGTATCCCATCCGTGGTCTCCTATTATGCCATTCCCACTTCCGTTTGTGACTGACCTGACCCTTGTTGGCGGCGATCTAGGCCTGCTTAGAAGCGGAACAAGATGCGGAAGAGAGGGCCCGTGCAAAGCGGTTAGAGCGGGCGTGTAAGCGGTGGATGCGACTCGTGCACGGCCTTCGTATTCGGGAACGACTTCAGAGACAGTATGCATCGGACGAGGCGGACAAGCAGGGTGCACCTCTTGGACAACAACCACAGCAATCACAGCAGATCTTACAACGACGAGAATCATGGCTCGACACGGACGAAAGTGAGGTAAGTCCATCGGACGGTTTGGGTTGAGTCAAGCTGGGTTGGCTCATGGATTTTTTCCCGCTGTAGCAGCAACCGGGAGGATATCTCACTACCGCAGACGATGTTGTACAGCCATTCCATCTCCCGCGCGACGTCCACCTGTACAACACCGCGATGATAGCAACGACGTCTACAGCACGCGTGGGTGGGGACGACGATCACGCTCGTCCCGATACTCACCCTCGCTTGGGCGAGGACACGGACGTCGTGGCGGCATCGACTTCTCGAGATCGGGTACTTGTCCCAACCGGGGACGGCAATGCCGATGTGGAAATAGGGATGGAAGGTGAAGAGGTGGATTTCGAACCTCACCCTCCACAAGGTGTGCCAAAGACGATGCGTGAACTCGCCGAGTCGTATACACAACGACAGGGGGAGGTAATGCTGCCACTACGACGAAAAGAGGAGGAAGATCTCACCATGGCAGAACCAGAGGGTCGACGAGAGCGTGTTCTGGAAGAGGGCGCTTCGGGGGCTTCAGGAAGGGGAGGTGAGGGACCGGGGCATCGTACCACAAAGAGACGAGCAGGGACGAGAACGACGCGGACATCAAGGAAGAGAGCGCGAAGGCGGAGCGAGAGCGGGGGTGCTTCTGATGTCGATGGGGAAGAAGAAGCACACGACACGCCTCCCAAGCGTCGTCACCTCGAGACGCCCGTTTCTCCTATCCCTGTCCCCGCCCTTGCATCGACCACGGATTCCAATCCTGGATCGGGCCGTGTGCTTCGGCCGCGACCCCAAAAGAGCACAGCGAAACTTCGAGAGGAACGTGCGATGGAAGACGCGTATAGAAGGGCTGTCGCGGGCTAGGTGCATCCATTCACTTTACTCTGGTATCTCGCCCCATATCTATACAGTATCATCCTGGACGTTGTTATTTATTTTGTATACGATCTCCTAATACCGCCGCCCTAGTGGATATGGACGTCGAGTCGTTCGTGATCTTGTCCCTAGATGTTTGGATCGAGTCTGGGTTGCAAATTGCTGATCAGAAGATAGTGGCCCCTGATAGGGGCAAAGGCCAAACATCACGAAAGGAGACTACAACCAACTTCCAGACACTTCAAGTTCAACAACACATAGGTCTCTAATATTGTTGTGCCTGCATCTGCTAATTGTAATTACAATGCCTAGCATGCCATTATCCACTGACAACAGCTGGCCCACAGGTCAGCTCAGGATCTTTGAGATCTTCCAATGTAACACAAATGACCCACTGAGGAATTGCTACTATGCACTGTACAACCACCTCCTCAACTATAGCTTTGAAAACTCTTTTATTGTTTCAAAATTCACCACAGAATCTTCCTGATGATGGCACTGCATGGGATGCACCCAACTCCAAAACCTTTTTGACTATATTCAATATGGACTGCCTCCCAGTTCTTATGGTTGAAATCAAAGATGACTAGTGATGGGCAGGGCCCAGCTTCAAGCCCCAGGCTGAGCCAGGCTTTGAGCAAGGGCTCAGACAGCCTAATGGCTCAAGTTTCAGTTTTTGGAGGCCTTGAGGCTTGGGCCAGGGGTAGGGATAGAGGAAAGGGTACCAGACGTGCAAAGGTCAGGTAGGACGTATGTCCCCGTACGTCCGGGGATACTTTTGAAAGGTTGAGCTTCGCAGGGACGTCCACCTGATCTCGCCCCGCGATGGTACTCGTCGTCGCTTCCTCAGGCTGTGCAGGGGGTGGTACGATCTCACGCCTCGACCCCACTGTCTCGTCACTCTCCTCGGCAATGACGAGCGCGGACGCGATCGACTTGGTGGCCACTCTCGCTCTCTTTTCCGTCCCTCCTTCCATCCCCATCCGAGTCCCCGTCGTATCGGTCTGCACATCCCTCTCCATTCCTGTCGTCGGTTCGTCCTCGTCCCGTTTCCGCTTCCCAGCGTTGGCGATCTGACGTTGCCGTTTTTCCTCCCGATAGCGCTCCATGCGTTTCAGCTTGTCGATGACTTGGCCGAGCGGACGGGGTGGTGGGAGTTGTTGGACTTCGTGTGGACGGAGGAGGGTTTCGTACATGGTGATGTCTATTCAAAGTTGGGTTTGGTTCGTGGAAAGCGAGAGGTTGGCGTCGATATTCGGTGCGGGGGAGGGGTGGGTTGTGGTCACGATGGGACGATGTGAGTGGGACGGTGAGACGATGGTTGATCGCACGATGGAAAGTTGGATGGGGACGTACCCGTGAAACCAGCCTCATTGAGCGCGCTGACGGTACGCAATACTTGTTCCATGCACGGACTGAAACAACATATCCGCGTCGGACAATCTTTCTAGCCAAAAAAAGGAGAGAGCGTCAGCATCGATCGTTGTAAGCAGTCTCTGCGGGGAGACCTCGATGAGGGGACGTACCCGCAATGCTTTTTTCGCGTGCTGTATGGCATCCCAGGGTGCGGGGAGATCGAGGAAAACTGGACGAAATCGAAGATGAATGACGAAGAAGGAAACGTGTGAGCGGGATGTCCCGGTATGACGGAATAGAGGATCGAAAGAGGGGGGGGACATACCCGAATCGACGATGTTCTCTACCGTAAAGCCGTCCTTGCATACGTTTCGATGCGTCAGCGTGACGATGTCCTCCATCCCATGACGGACAAACTCTTCTCTGAAGATGGTCACACACAGTCACGATGGTGGAGTTGGGTTGGGAAAAAAAATGGAAGACCCACCTCGCCTTATCGGCACGCGCTTCATGAAACTCGTAGGAATAGAGGCGGCCGGAGGTGCCGATCGTTCTGGCGACGGAGTGCGAGAAGGAACCTGAGCCGGTACCTGCGGGAAACGGTACGATGGTGAGCAAGATGTGGCGGGCCGTGTGTATCCGAGCCACGTTAATGAAAAGGGCGGACACGGCCGAGACGAGGGAAAACGGAAGATGGGAACCGGAAAAATAGGCTTGGTTTATGCGAATCTCGTCATGAAGGCGGGGTGCAAGGACGTGGGTGGGGAGTGATGACAGGGAATGCCACGACGCGTGGTGAAAGGGAGAGCCTACCTGCTTCAATAACGCGGCTCCCGCGCCGAATATCGAGCCACGAGGTGATGAAAGCGATATCGGCGTGGTAAAGAATTTGGGTGCGGTGGGGTAGTGCCATCGTCCAGAGCTCCGGCGTGGGCCGGAGGACGTGAATGAAGCCCTTGCCGTTGCGTGATCCAACCTTGGAGCCATAGGGAATGCCGATGAGATCGCTGTGCTTGTAGTGGCCAAAACGGCTGTTAAAGTCCTTTCCTGGGGTAATGAGGAGCGGTTGCACCAGTTCTCTGGTCTACAGAGCGGTGAGTTACGGTGAGGACGACCCGCTGGGCTGTTCGCACCTGCCATATGATCACGAGGTCGCCGGGAGCGATCTCGGGGGCGTTTGACCACATTGTGCTACCAGAGTAGGTAAAGTGATGATCGTAGTAGCTACTAAAAACGAGTATGGTAAAGATTGAGATGTATCTCTCGTCGATGCGAAGATCTCGCGAATCGTACACTTTAAATTAACCCGTTCTCATCGCTGACCGCGTTGCACAGGCATTGCACATCGCCAGCCCTGATGGTGGCGCAGGCCCATCTCTTTCATAGGTGCGTCCCTGCCAGCATCATGATTGCTTCCTCACTGGCAACCTTCTTCTCATATCCCTAGTAATTCCGGAGTAAAACGCACCCCCGTGATGGATGTCGGGTTCATCACTTCGGGTCCCGAGAGCCTATTATTTAATTCATGCTCAGAATCTTGATAAAAAGTCCACCCTCGGGTCGCCTCGGTATCACTGGCACTCCTCCTCCAGCACTGTTTCTCCTCCTCTCCACACTGATTGTGCTTATTTCCGCTCACGGCCACAGTGTGAATGGATTCCACCAGCACCACCCCCCGCGTCTCTTGCAGTATGTCCTTCTCTTCAAGTTCCAATGCATTTCGATGCTGATGAACTCGAGAAGTCGCCATCGTTGACTTTTCAGAAGACGTGCGTCTCTCTCTTGTCCGTATGTTCAACTACTCACCCCCCTCATAGGTTCGCTGGCTCTTTGTCACCGAGTCTATCACCGAGCTCTTGGGTCCGTCGCTTGCGTCGTACCTTTCTGAAGCGCTCACGTCTCCGCTTTTAGGTTACGAGCCTCGCGATGTCATCGGGCGTCCTGCGGTTGAGCTCGTACACCCCGAAGAATTCCCAGCCGTAAGAAGGCTTCACTAGTAGGTGTGGGTATCATGGTCGTCCCCTCATCTTAATCATCTCTTAAATTACACAGCGACACTATCCGCCAAGACAAGGCAGCAGTCATCGCGTATCTTCGCCTCAAACACAAGGACCCTTTCAAGGGTTACCTCCTTTGTTCCGTCGTCAGTCGTTCGCATCCCTCATGTATCATGAGGTATTGACCGTGCATCAGTCACGTACTGTCGTTCATAACGTGATCGTCGGGAGTATCTCCCTCGCAGTACCTGGTCCCAAGGCGTTCCAAAATGCCTCGACAGCGCAAGAAGTCGTCGTCGTAACACCCACCGCAACGGACTTCGAATTTCGCGTAGGTTCTCAGTCGGATCTTCCCCCATTCATCGCAGCGCTTACCATCGAAACAGCGCTGGGGCGACCCATCGCCAATGCCCCCCAGTCCGCTTCCGCTCATTCCAGGTCTCACGGACATCCTTGAGGACCCCGATCCGCACGGGGACCAACCCAAACTCACACCGCCTCCGATTCTCAGTTTCAAACCTCTTCCTTCACAATCATCACGTTCGGCACTCATACTCGACCGATTCTCGATACACTGCCCCGTTCAGTATTGCTCCAACGACCATCTTCTATCCACCACGACCGTGATGGGGCGGAGCTTTTTCGATTTCGTGGCCCCTCGGAGTGACAAGATAGTCCGCAGCTGGATTGACGTGATCAAGGCATGGGGTGTCAACGAACGTGGTCAGCCGAGCGACGGTGGATTCGGGTATGGGAAATTCTTGCTAATTCCGAGAGGCAGAGATTCTAGGTAGGGTCACCTCGCTCTTCTTTTCCACTTTTTTCCCCTTCTTCATTCCAACGGACCTTCTTCCTTGCACTTGGTTTTTTTTTCCCCCCTGCTCATCGTCTATTCAGGACCGACAGGATGCCTGATGTTCCCCCTCCAAGTCGCCGCCGCGATTTGACGGCATTGATCTCGAGGAGTCATGGCCGATCACCAGCCTCAACCGCCAATGGGTCCGCACGTTCGAGAATACACGCCTCGCCAGCACTCTCAAGCAATCCAACGTCGTCTGACCAAGAGATCTTGGTCGATGCCATCTTTTCGGGCCACTCTGATGGTATTTTGGTCATCCTCCGTACGACGTCACCCCGCCAGTGATAGAGTGTTGTGTTGATAGGGTGGTGCTCTCCACTGCGTCTCTTTTTTTCGTTGACATGTTGTACCCTGTCCGAGTTTGTTGTCTCCCTCTCTCCCTCTCTCCCTCTCTTTTCTTCTTTTCCTCCTTTGGCCGTTCTTTTCTCTCTGCGGCTGTAGTCTATCGATCGATCGATCCAAAGTAATGTGTTGTTGTACCATAGGAAAACAAAAAAAAGTCGCGCTCTACACTGACATGGATGGTTGGCACGTCCGCGTCACTATTGGCGCATTCACGTCGATGTGCGCATCTTGTACAGTAGCAAATTTTTGTTCCATTCAGATTAGTTTCCATGTACCTCGACCACGTCACACTCGCACGATGTCCAGGCCAGGTCATATAATCACACGATCACGCAACTCTTTCACGGTACCCGTACCGTGGGACCGTTCGATGACCTGCACTGCAATTCGACACACACAAGTCATTATGGACGCTCCTGCAGGGCCAATTAATACATGGGCATAGGCGTAATGAGATCTCGGCATCTTATTATAGAGGCGAGTTTGTTTCGATTGGATTTGAATTTACTGTAACGCTGCTCTTCATATCTGTAAGCCCCCTGGCGTCACAACGCACTCGGTACAGTAAAGGTGATGGAGACATGGCGGGCGCGTCGATTCGGTCCGAGTTTGTGTTCCGTTTGGGAGGGGCCCCATGTGCACTCCACTGACACATGTGGATGGGGTTCCCTTTCTCCATTTGGACCCGGGACGAGCTGAGCTTGGCGCTTCGAAAAGTAGGGGGAGGTATTGAACTGTACTGCGCATGTTTATTAACGAGCCGTCCCGGCACGTCGTGTCCGCATTGTCCGGTCAAGACGTGAAGCAGCAGGAGACGGACTGCAACGTGATCGGTAGACGACCCCTCTGACGGCTAAGCTGCCTCGTCCATATGCATACGGCTCGTGGAACGGTGACGATCGTCGGACGTCTCCGTATCCGATCTGTCCAACAAACATGGCCTGCTGTCCGTCCGTGTCCACGTTGACATACATGCTTGTCCTCGGGTCCGCCATCATAAGCGTAGGGGGAAAAGTGCAAGGCTGACGCTCGTGCTACGCGGATCGCCGAGCTTGCGTTTAGTTGGCGCAGAGATGGCCCTGGAATTTCCAATTCCTTTATTTTATATTTCTCTTCTTTCCCCACAGGTCCTTCAAGGCCGCACAAGACCCGCTACGGACCGGACACTCTGGAGGGCTTTCAAGGTCTAGAGGGAGAAATGCGGAGATCGATGTCCGAACCGTGTATTGGTGCCGCTGTCCGCTTTCGAGTCCGAGCAGTGACACACCCACACTCGGTTCGAAGCTGTGAACGTGAGTATGCCACCCATACGAGGAGCCTCTAGAGAAACCTGTGCAAGTGGCAACGGTAGAGTGGCGTCGCTACTGCATGTGGAGCGCTTGGCGTCGGAATCTGTCTGGAGGTCAGAGGTCAGCGCCATGGGAATGGATAATCTCTCTGGTAAACGAATCCTATGATACGCGCTGCCTTGCAACGCGCAGACGAGCGTGGGTGTGAGTGGGGCCATAATGAGGTTAATGAGTCGTGGCATCAATAAGGATGACCAAAAGGGTATTCCACCCTCCCGCGACCCTCTTACTCGGAAAGTTGCGGTGCATGGGCATAGCCCTGCAGGGGTAAGAGAGGGGTTTCCGTCATTCTGGACCTGCAGCAGGGCTTGGCGTCAAGAAGGTTGCGGCGTCGGTGCGTTTCGTTCGTCCATACGAACGTGAACGTGACCCTGGGAACGCTCGGGGATGCCGGGGTTCACCATTCGGATGCATGGAACATACGAACAGGGTTGTTGTGGCGTAAATGCAGGATTGGTCATTTGGTGATACCTGGCAGTGGCACTTGCTTTTGGCGTCGCGACGTATGGGGGGTCCTCGCAGGTCGTCGTGTTGATTTTCCATGCGCCATTCAGATGACGACGTACGAGTAGTGATCTGCTGATCGTCTTCCTTGATAGCTTGAGCTGGTGGACCTACCGCACTGCGCGGGCGTGTCTGCACATGGTTCCTTGAAACTGTCATGCCCAGCCTCCACTGGCGGACCTGGATTTTACGTGTCCGGGCTATTTAGTCCCTGTCTGGGAATTTTCGTTGGCACGAGTGAGGGACAGCAAGCACAAGGTCGACCTGAACAGTGGCCTTCCTCATGTATCGTCGAGCACGTTGGCACAAACCTGTGGAGTGTTTCCATAAATAGAAATAACGAGCCGCGATCGGGTGTTTTTGGAATGCGAAAATTGGCAGTGACGGAAGACTCAACGCCGTGGCAGATTCTGCGCATTTTGGGTGGTCCTTGAGGAAAGAAAAAGAAGCAAAGAAAGCAGTACTTTACGGTGTGGTTGTCGTCCTGTCGTGTCGGGGACGGGGTGTCGAGCGACCCACTTGTCGTCCAAGACATGGCAGCGACGTAGCCGAGTTGCAGTTGGCATGGCCTTTGGCTGTGTAGTCGTGTTTGAACCCGGTTGAGTCGCGCGCGCCTGAACGAGCCAACCCAGCAACTTCTCTCACGTCAACAACAATGGGCCCACCACAGGACAGAGACGTCGCCATGGGTCCTCCTCCTCCCCCGCACCTCCCGTCCACACACCCACCGCCCAACGATAACCAAGACGTCCTCGACAAGTACAGAAAACTCAAGCGACGGTACTTTGAGCTGGAAGAGGTGCGTCGAGCGCCAACTTGTCTCTCTTGCTTGACGCTTAATCGACATTTCATCAGAAACACCAGGAATCACAGGCCGAACTCAGGCTTTCTGGAGAGCGAAATGTCAGGCTCCGAGAGGAGAAAGAGTACGTCCCAACGTTTCCATTTCGCTGCCCTTTCGCTCAGTTGGGTCCAGCCTCGTCCTACAACGGGTACACGAACTTGAGACCCGCTCAGAGCCCAACATGCCCGCCCTGCCCTTTCCGCCATCCAGCGCATTTCCTCGCTCCCTCCTCTCTACTCGGACCCGCGCAGTCTTTGTGAACAATTTACGCCAGGCCATGGCCGAAGACGAGGCAGAGGACCACAACCTTGATCCCCTGCTCAGCTCTCGGTATCTCGGCCCGCTCGCTCGCAAGCGCGCAGACGACCAAAACCGCGAACAAATGGACGACGATGCCCGCCATGCTCGTCGACAGACCAAGCGATCCCGCCCAACCGCCAAGGGCAAGGAACCCGTCGTGCCACCCCTTCCTTCCCACCCTATTCTCGCTCTGAATCCTGTCCCACAACACCCCGCCGAGACAGGCACCCCGCCCCTCCTCGTCTCTAATAAAGGGGCTCGCTTGCGCCTCAAACCACCCGTAAAACCACCTACCGAGTCCGATGCGGGCTCGTCTGTGAATCATCGTCCGCCATCCCCCTTGTCCCCCGTCATGACTCCTCCAGAGGATCTTCCTTATCACCCTGGTTCGTACGCCGTAAACGGTGCGCCGCCATCTGTTCCTGCGCCGCCTCCCGCCAACTCGCCACCACTTCATGGCCAATCGCCATTGCTTACTGCTTCACCCGCCACATCCGCATCCCGGCCATCCGATATCCAACGTCATGCCAAGCCGAAACGCCTGAAGGCGCACACAGTCACCTCCAAGAGCTTTAGCATTCCAACGGTGCCTCGCGATAAGAAGGGCCGTCCTCTCTTACCACTCACCGTGGGCATCATGACCGTCGTCAATCTTGGCGAGGTCTGCATGCGAGAGCACTTTCACACAGAGCGATACATCTTTCCCGTTGGATACGAAGTCACTCGGTGAGCCCATCTTGTTGTTATTTGCATCCATCGGCTGACACCACAATCTAGACGCTACCATTCGACAGTTGACCCTAACATCGAAGCTGTATACCACTGTTCCATCCTCGATGGAGGAGATGGTCCCAAGTTTCAGATAGTCGCTTCTGATGTTCCTGATCGGCCGATGATTGCTGGGACGGCGACAGGAGCATGGTCATCGATCGTCAAACAAGCGAACGCGATCCGCAATCGCCAACACTCCAACTCTGTCTCTGGACCCGACTTTTTCGGGCTCGGACAGAACACCATCAAACATCTGATCCAAGAACTTCCCAATGCTGATCGGTTACGGGATTACGTTTGGCAACACTTTGTAGAGGGGGGGTGAGTCATGTTCGCTGTTTTGCTGGGTAAATGAGACGTGGCGCCGTTTTCTTGTATGGCCTAAGGCCCATGGATCCCTTGAGCGTTTGTTCCCTCTCGTGATCATCAACCCTTTGTGGCCCGTTTTCTTTTGCACGTCTCATTTCCTAATTATGACATGATGTGACACAGACCTTTAGGCGGTAGGCACGCGGCCGTCATTCCTGCCCTCCCAGAGGATCCCAACGATGGCTATGTCGACGACACCATGACCACTCCCTATTCGTACCCACTGCCACCATCGCAATTGCAACCATTTACGACCATCTTACTCCCACCACCTACACCGGCTGATACATTGAGCATACATGAGTATCGGCCGCCGCCTGTCAAGGAACCAGAACCGAAACGCCATAATAGTAGCAATACCCACAGCAACACCTCTCACCCCTCTCACGCAAGATCACATGCCCACTCCCACTCGGTGTCCCCGCCGAGCGGATCGACGCCGCCGCATCATGCAAACTCGACCACACCACTACCACCACTGCAACAACCCCCGGCGGTTCCGGCCACGTTTGCAAGTATCATGAATGAGAGGCCGGTTCGCCAGTAGACCTGTGACGTTTTTCTTGTTGTCCTGTGCCCATGTTGTTCGATATCGGCTGCTGTGTACGTTACTGGTGACCCCGTTGTCTTGGTTGTCCTATCCTCGTCTTGTTGGTTTCGTTTGCATGTGTCGTTCGCCTGTTACTTTTTTGGCCATGTCTTGTTGCAGCCCTCAATCTCTTTTTTTGTCTCGCCTCCGCTCCTTTATCATGTCTTTATCATTCATTCTTGGTTGTCTACTATTAATGGTCGGTACGCCCTCACTCAAACTTTACTAGAGTGTGGGCATTACATCTTGTATAATTCCTTCCTCGTCTCAGTTTTGGCTTCTTTATTATCGATTTTCGTCTATCGTCTATCGTTCATTGTCTTTTTCTTCTTTTCTTCCTACCCCTACGATTGGAATTGGTACGACTATCTCGATTCTCCAGGACGGGTGATGCTCTTTTATAATGGCCCCTCGATGGCGTCTTGCAGAGTCCCTACCCCCATCATGGGATGGTACCCCCCAACTCTGTAAGGCGTCTTGATGCCCGTCGTCGTCTGGGATGACGCACGCTTTGTGTGCAGACTGGATGATCGGGTGAGGGAGGCGATAACGAACCAGCGCAAACGAGTGGTTTTCATTTGCACGCCTCTGTGGGGACTCCGTGCCGTGGCGAGGATTGTGCTGGGCTGCTTTTTAATGGGGTAGTATGTGAGGCAGACATTTTTGTCGTTCAACCATTACCTAAGACCGAGGCATGGTAGATAGGGCAGGGTTCGGGGTCCCTGCCTTTTTACCTGTCCGTACTAATCGAGGTGATTTGGACGATATCATTCATGGCAGCTTCTTCCTCGTGGCTGAGAATTGCTGTGGTTCAGTTTGCACCTAAGGTGAGCTGGTTAACTGCGCGGTGGTGGTGGTCAAAGTGATAACGAAGATGCTTGCTGACACGAGTGACAATGTGCTCCAGCTCGGCGAGGTACATGCAAACATTGCGAAAGCGCGTGACTTGTGCGAGGGTACATACGTTCTCACACGCCTTCACTCGAAAGGCGCATTGATTTTTATTCGGGGCCCGTGCCTGACATTCGTTGAACAGATTGACACCACGATCGGTCGACTTGGTGTGCTTCCCCGAAATGATCTTTACAGGTACGCGTGCGTCTCGAGGTAAACGACTCTTAAAACTCTCTATTCGTTGCACACGTGCTGATGAAAAAGTGTCCATGTATTACACCGCGATCAAGGCTACATGTTCCCTGACCCGCCATCGATCAGGCCCCATCTCGAACACCCCCAAGACGGGTCGGACGGCGTCGTTTTGCGCGGAGCTGGCGAGACGGTTAGAGTGTTTTGTCGTCGCTGGGTACCCAGAGCGTCTCGGCTCCTCCACACCCACACCCACATCTACGTCCACGCCAACCACCCTCGCCGTTTGGCCGGACGGCAGTGGCGACCCGCAACGACTTGAACGTGGACGTGCGTGCGGGGGGCGGATGAGAGTCGATCGAGCGGGGGCCGTATGAGCTTGCGGGGTGGTGTGAGAGGGAGGGGGTGAGGGTGAGGGTGTTGTTAAATGCGTGGTTGAAGCCCGAGAATGGGGGGATGGAAGGTGTCAAGGGGAATCGGGGTGATCGTGACCAGCTTGTTAGTGCCGGTGAGAACAAAGAGGAGCGGTGAGAACAAAGAGGAGAAGGCCGATGATTCCCATCAAGAGGGGATGGAAGAGGACGGAGAGGATGCATTGGAGCCGAATTGGCAGGTACTGAATTATTATTGGGCAATGCGTTTACGACCCCTGTGGGTCAACTCCTCCAAGGACGTCGATGAGAGGACGGATGCCCCGTGGCAGTCTGAGACGTCAGCGGAGATAGAGGCGCATGCAAACGACGAGCGAGAGGTGATCGTCGTCATGTGCAATCGACTTGGGCATGAACAAAGTGCGTAATCATAGCGCCGATTCGTTGCTTGGGTCGTGGTACCGCCGGAACGTGCGTTCATTTTGCTGTAGGCAAGACATTTGCAGGGTCGTCTGCAATGTTCTCCATGCGCCGAGGCTCGGGCAAACCCCGGCTGTTACATGTCATGGGTGAACGCGAAGAAGGGGTCTGTGTTTGTCGGAGGACGAGAATCAGATCCCGGACACTGTCACCGCGACCATCCTGACGTAGCCTTGCTTTCGAATCATGGATCATGATCGTGAGTTTTCACGCCAAGGCATTTGTGTTTGGACTAGGAGAATCGGATCTCAGACACCGTCATTGTGACCTTCTTGCTGACGTACCCTTGCATTTGATCATGGATCGTGATCGTGTGTTCTCACTGTCAATGTGTCGAGTGACAAGCGTTTCGTTTTCCATGATCAGGTCCACATTGCCTCCTCCCCTTTCCGGGTTTGTCGGAGACGCTGCGCTGGGTCGTTCATATCTGTCGGTTTTCGTCGAATATTTACGCCTCGGGAATGATCTACTCGTGGTGTTTATTTGACATTTCGGTCGGCTGGTCAAGCAGTGTTGGGTCTCTTTTTGTTGGATGTCAGGGTCATCGTCGTCTCCCCTTGGGAATCATGTATGTGGGTCCTCTGAGAGTCCGCAACTGGGAGCCCTTTCTAGGTTACGCCATGGGTAGGCACGTGTTGTGGCTGACGGGGATGGGCCGATGATGAGATCGGGCGGGGTGATGCGGCTGGATGCCGCCCACGCGAGATCCGTGAGCCCTTTCTGGATTACGCCGCGTGACTGACTGGGATGGGCCGATGATGAGATCGGGTGGGTAATGGCCGTGATGGTGTGCAACACGTGCGCCATTGGAGATAAGAATTACCCACACTCCTTCACACATTTTCGTCGAGTGTTTATGCCTACGACGTTGATGATCGACTCATGGTGTTTATTTCGGTCGGCTGGGGTGGTGTTGTTTGGTCTCTTCTTGTTTCATGTCAGGGTCGTCGTCGTATCCCCTCCAGGATCACGCGTGCAAGTTCCCTGAGAGTTCGCAACGGGGAGTCCTTTCGAAGTTACGCTGTGGGTAGACACATGACATGATGTGGCTAAAGCGCTGACGAATGGACCGATGGTCTATTACTGTGAGAGCGCGATGGCTGGATGTCAAACTGAGCCCACGCGAGATCTGTGGTGGTGTGGACTCGGACCACATGCGCGTCCACCGGAGGCGTGCACTAGCCACACTCCCTCACCCCATACCATACCGATATGACATAGGTATTCACCTCATCTATTTAGGGCGTCCCCTTTTACATCGCACATAATCTCGTTGCTATGGAAGAAATTATTTTGAGCGCTGCAAGAGTTTTCCAACTCGAGAACTATGCAAAATAATTCAGTTGTTCGCTATCGTCTTACAAGCGCAATGGTTGACCTACCTCTGTTTCAGGGAGGTGTGCTTCATTTCTCTAAAATGGCCCAAGTGACACTCGCGAATGTGCCGAACAATGTATTTGCGTTTAACCTGTTTAGGACATCCCCCCCACCAGCAGCGAATCGAGGTGTCTGCCTTCAAATTCCTGATATCGTGTGCATTCCTGAAATGTGTCGGAACACTGTTGCATGTAATCTGAGCACCGCAAGCTTCAGAGTTACCCTCAACAGGCCACTGACAAGGTGCCGTCATCAAGCACCCTGGAGTTTGCATCACCTGTCATGCACTTTAATAAATGAGTGGTGTGGTCATAAAGCACCTGCTTACTTTTTC
Source organism: Hortiboletus campestris (assembly GCA_038090935.1). NCBI lineage: Eukaryota > Fungi > Basidiomycota > Agaricomycetes > Boletales > Boletaceae > Hortiboletus > Hortiboletus campestris. Next base: position 26,667 of record JBBPNN010000199.1, read on the forward strand.
GAGCTCTGCACCAGGACCATGTTCCTCCATCCGAGTCGCAGGAGTGGCATCATTCTGGACATGGTAGAATTCGTTAGAGATGCACAATCACTCAACAGAGGTGTCCTTCAAGGAGCATACTGAAGGAACTAGCATGGAATCCATAGCACGATTAGTAGTCCCGAACAGCATCTCCACTTCAAGGTCAAGTTTACTTCGGTATGTAGGGGATATGGGCTGCAAGGTGTTCATATCGATACAAGGTGCAGGGTACCGCTGCATATATGCCTTGGTCAATTGTGTGTCTGAGGGATTTTGTGTGATAGCAGAGCGCGAAACTATCTTGCTTACATCCTCGAGCCGTGTATTGAAACTGTGGTCTTCCATGGTAACACCACTGGGATGGTGCTCGTTGGCCTATGAAATGATTCAGATCCTCAGTACCGAACAGAAAGGCATCCTACTAGAACACACAGAAGTGTGATTCACTGTCTCGCACACTGAGTGCAGTTCATGGCACGGTTCAAATCTGTATGGAGTGTACATGCGATCGTGATGCTAAGAGGTACGACGCACAAGGTCTTCGCAACACACTTTATATGCATTGCACGTTTGGAACTTGTACAGGGTTGACGTACTCTCCATGGTATGGATTGGAGATATGAGCTCCATAGCCGTCAATTGTCTCGGTCACGGTGATCTCACGAGCCAATGGACGGCACGAAGCAATCTATCAGCATCCAGGTACTGGTCTGCGGACTACATGAGAGGGGCACACGGACATTGTGATCGGAGGCGTTGCGGTCTCTGCCGGTGATCGGTCAATCCGTTAAGCGAGAACCAAGATCACTTTCCTTTCTGGTACAATACTTAGTGGAGATCCAAATGACTTTACAGCATCACCAGTTTGACCGATCAGTGTGTCAGTGGGGAGAGCGCGAGGCCACAATCCGAGGCCATGAAACTGCAGGGTCACTGGTATCATCCTTTTTTATTATTATTAGCTAGTGACCCCTTCCTGACGGTGTTTCGTGGGTTCGGTAATCAGATCTTGGACCATTTCCCGCAGTAGGTACGGCTGCCACAATGTTGGCATCGACCTAAATGTCAAACTCTATGTTGTCCCCAATCTTCCCAGAGCAAACGAACTTGCCTGAAAAGGGCAATCAACAGCTCCAACTGCCGGCTCTCATGGGACAATAAACAAGGATCTATAAAAAAAAACTGCCGGCAATGCAGGTCAACTGACCCTGGTTCGTGATTTTGGCAAGTGAACTGTTTAACAAGGTTGTTCAATGAGGAGTGATGTGTCGCTTGTTACCACTCAGACCTTTTGTTGGCTAACACTGCAATGTACCAGCAGGTTAAAGTCCCATGCTCAGCCTCAGAGCTCTGTTCTACCGTGCTGACTCAGCATCGGCCTCTGCCGCAACCTATCTGGAGTCCCAACTTCTCTCCAACTTTCCACCAGCCTCGGACGTGGTCACTCCACTCAGCAACACAGAACGCTATGACGGCTTCTCACGATACACCCCAGACGTGTCGCGCCTCGCCTTTCAGCCTCGCGCTCGCTGTTGCGTGCGAGCGCACCCAAATGTGTTCAGTCATCGAATTGAGTGAATTTAAACCCCGGGATTCTCCGTGGCAACCTCACGAAAAAACGCGACAAACGCGCGCAGCGCTGAGCTCGGTAACCGGTTGTTCCCGCAGTTAACAATAAACTTGGGAACTGCCGACTGGTGTGGCGCAAAGGTGCAGAAACCTCACCAGAACGGATGTAGCTTGACCTTGGATGGAAGGCATTCAAACACCGCTACGGAATTGTCCGGTGAAATAGGGCAAACTTTCCCACGATTTTTGGGTGCGGAGAAACTTGTCAAGCAAGGTGATGTTCTGCGAAGACAGATTATGTCCGTCCCTTACTTAATACCGCTAATACCGCCTCCCAATATACCAAAGCAAGATATCATAAAAATAATATTGGTGCTCATGCACTGCAGCCACTCTAGACTGTGGTTTTCCCCATACACACATACCGGAAATGTGCACACCCACCACCGATCATATCAACCAACTAGATCAGGCGGCCGAACATGCAAAATAACCCGTGGCAGTTTTTTCTTCTCCGTCCTACCTGACGAAACCTCCTCCCGTGGCCCCACCTCTCCACGACCTGATTCCGATATTGATACTCCTGTAGAGGCAGCTCGTGATGTGTTGCTTGTGCCAGTGCTGGTGTGCTCCGCAGACTGCTTTCCCGACGCAGATACGCTCCGACTCCCATTCTTGCCGGTGCGTGCTGGATCTAGCGGAACACCCCCAGCTAGGTCGCCGCCCAGAACAGGCTTCTTCCGCTCACGGAGTGTCATGGACGTCGGTGGGGCCCATGTACTCGTGCCAGCACCCGCACGCGCACGCGCAGCAGACGACGCCTTCACGCTGGTGTCTCCCCCACCACCGTTGAGTACTGAGAGGAGACTGACAGTGCGAGCGAGCCACTCCTCCATGCTCGCACGAGCGGACGCGGATTTTCGGGGCTTGGTAGCCTTTTCGAGCTGCGAATAAAATGTGAGTTGATGTTATCCGCCGAAGCAAGGTATAAACAAGGCGTCACACCTTGACGAGGTTGCCCTCGCTCCACCACGCATAGTCAACCCAGCCATCTGAGTCGGATATGATCCCTTGGCCAGGGACGTCCACGAGTCCACAAAGATGTGCCATCGCGCCGCTCGTCAGTGCACGGTCGCTGTATCCACCTTCGAGTACACTGACAACCCGGCCAAGGGCATACATATCGGCCATCCTACACGTCTCGTGAGTGAATCGGTGGTAGAAACCAACGGGTACTTTGCGGTGATGCCGAGACATGGATTGGTATTCATGTTCGCTAGCATCGAACCCGCAACTAGATGGCGCAAGGGAGGTGGTGAGCGGATTGATGCATAGATCTAGATGCACTGTACCTAATAAATACAATGACATCATCGCCGGGGCCACCAGTCTCGTCCAAGAAATTGCGTGCACGGTGTAAGAGGTTGATATACCGCGGATAAAGAACGTCCCAGAAATGGGCTTCCGAATCGTATTTTTGAAGGTGTATGTTCTCGATGTATTGTCCGTGTGGACCGTGGATCGAAGTGGAAGCTGCTTGTACCATTTCTGGTTTACCATCCTATGATCCAGTCAATTGAGAATCATACATCGGAGGGTTACAAACCTCGCAGGGAAAAGATAGGACATCGTTCAAAGAGCCATAAAATATCCGAGGCCCAGGTTTCGCAGGAGGTGTGTCGGTCTCGGGTAGCTCAGTCTCCAAAGTTTGTTGATAGGTTTCTTCGTTGATCTGCCATACGATCGACTGGGTACCATTTCCTACAAGTGGCGGTTGCTCTAGCAAACACAGACATCGTGATCGAGGAAAGCACACCGTGATGCAAATCTATATCAAGAATGACGATCCTCTGAATACCATTGTTTAAATGTGCTGAAAGTGTTCATGTGAGACAACGAATGGCTATGTGAGTGGGACAAACCGTGAGCGGCGCCGACAGCAACGTTATTGATGAAACAAAACCCTGAGGGTTTGTCCTCCCCACAGTGATGTCCCGGTGGTCTGATTGCTACAAACGCTCGTTCGCAGGGACCGTCAGGTCCGCTTGGCGGCGGTTGCGGCCCGCGCGTGGCCGTCACGCTCGCGTCAACTGCTTCGCACACGGCTCCGATGGCGCCTTGAATCGCGTCAATGGAACCAGGGCAGACTACCACCACAAGCAGGCATGCACGTGTAACATCCGAAACGCGTGAGGATGACACGGTCATAGATCAAAGAATCGGATAAAAATACTGACGGTATAAATCGAGGGGTGGAACTCCCTCCGGAATCTCCGTTCCTTTCTCCGTGATATTCTTTTGGCTGTCGCGCGCCCATGCGATGAGGTTTTCGAGGTAGACGTCCCGCTCGATGTCGCCGTGGACGTACTTGACGGCAGCATGGTCGAGGAGGGAGACGGACGCGGATGTTCTTCGTATTGCGACCGAGGAGGTATGGAGGGGGAAACTTGGATTCGAAGTAGCCGGGCCTGTAGTAGGTGCAATCGCCATACGCGCAAGAGCAGCCGCAAGATCGCCTTCGTCCGTGCCTGTAGCGGGGGCGGATTTAGGCTCTGGGGCATTTACGGCGGACTCCGCGTCCTCGATGCGCGAGATAGCGGCAGCAAGCCCCAGCTTGACCGCATGAAGACGTTCGGGACGCTCGACGACACCCGAAGTGTCGCGCGAACGTATGAAACGGTGTTTGAGACACTCGTCTTGGACGAATATCGCAGTGCGTTTTCCGTGTACATTAGGAGACGGAGCGGGGGTGGGAATTGCCTTGAAATTATCCGAGTCTGATGCAGCTTCTGAAACTACTATTCCACGAGGCATGCCAGGGACACCCGAGCGCTCGGGACTAGGTGCCTCTGAACTGCTTGAGGATACTATTGCATCCATGGCGATCTGTAATAGCCTTGCCTAAGGTCGGTGATGGGTATTGAAGCGTTTTGGTAGTTCTGCCAAGTTGAAGGGTCGCTGGTCGCTCGCAGTATTTAGTGAAGTTCTAGACGAAGCGCGTAATGATGTAATGGCGACGGACAGAGTGACCCAAGACTTTGGAGTACAACGGCTCTCAGTGACACATACAGTTCTACGAATGATATACACTGTATACTCGGGCGAGATGATGTGATAAAGGTAGGTGCGCGTTCGCGATTTGATCATTTTGTTGCTGGCGCTTCAAGGGCTTCAAAGTTCAATCCTTCATCAACACATCCTCCGACCATGACTCCCACTCCTGCGCCGTTTCAAGCAACTCCTTTCCTTTCTTTCTCAATGCGACCAAAGACATAGGGTGGACGGGCAGCCTCAGAGGTGGGTCCTCCAAGTAAGCTACCCTGTACACCGCCTCTGCAAACTTTTCGGGATCACCATTGAATACCAGGCTAGGGTTCGCAAAAACGCCGCGCCACTGCATCGTCGGTAGCGAAGGGTCAGTATAAGCTGGATGGACGGGGTCGGTTATCACGTTGGCGGTGGTACCCTTCGTGCGAAACGGTCCCGGTTCGAGGATGGTTACCTGCAAAGCGGCCATGACAATGTGTGTAAGTAGGACATTGATGACGGCCCTGGGAAATGGTACAGGTGGTTTACCTTGATGTTCCAGTTAGGATCAAGCTCTTTCGCGAGGCCTTCGCTTAGGGCTTCGAGAGCTACCATCACGAAGTCAGTTTCTTTGATGACCTTCCACGAGGTTACAACAACATACCAAATTTACTGCAATGCGCATCAGCATCCATGATCAGACGTTACCTAACGATTACTCACCTGGCACAATAGTACACGGCACCCGCAAACGAATGGATGCCAGCTGAGGACGACACTTGAAGCAGCCGTCCCCCCATCGGCTTATTCCCTTCACGGAAGAATCTCACCGCCTCCCTGCTCACATGCGAAGCACCCCAAAAATTCACTTCAAAAACATTTCGCGCAGTGTCATCGGTTATGCCCTCTGCTTCTGCCACAACACCGAACCCAGCGTTGTTGACGACCACGTCCACGCGGCCAAACTTTTCCCGGCTTGCAGTAAATGCAGTAGTCACCTCGGTAGGTTTGGTGACATCAAGTCTAAGGACCAGGAGGCTCTCGGGGTACTTTGTTGCTAATTCGGAAAGAACCTCGGGTTTGCGTAGCGTCGCGACGACTTTATCACCCCTTTGCAATGCGTGCTCGGTAATACAAAGACCAAAGCCGGAAGAGCAACCCGTAACTGAATTTTGGTGAGCGCAGGATAGTTCGTTTGATAGCAAGGCACTCACCAAACCAGACTTTCGTCCCGGATGACATTATGGAAGGCTAAGAGGGCAACAGGGAAAGGGAGATTTTGGTTGATATGGAATGTCAAGCACAATCATGTTTCTATACCGACAGGTTTCGGGGATGAAGCAGTTGCTCCTGTCGATGAGAATCTGGGCCATGGTAAAAGACACCGTACTCCGCTGGCCAGCGAATACCACAGGTGCCGACGGCTGTCCTAGTCTGACCAGACTAGTCCCGACCATCATCTAATGTTGTGAAGAGAGAATCACCGTTTCTGGAAAACTTTATACGACGTATAATAAACGTAGGGACTTGAGAGTAACTGTTCGGGTCACGGTGTTGGTCAAGCACTGCAAGAGAAGAACCGTGGTAGGCCGGCCGTGTCAACTAGGCTTCCCAGGCTGTCCCGCTTCAACTTTTTTTGTTCGATCATAAGTACAACCATGTCCAACATCCATCTCAGAATGTACATATGGAATCAAATCGATCTCTCCCGGATCTAGCCAGGAACTTGGAACTGGTATTATCTGGACATGCCTCGCTGTTTGACGCTAGCTTTAGTCTCAACAGGCTTGGCTCAACCGGGCTCACCCGCCAGTGCGCGGAACGGCGGTGAATCCCTAGCTGGATGATGTGCTCAGAATTCCTGGAGTTTATCCACCAACATCGCCCATTCCGGCAATGTCACACCCTGTTTCAACATCTCTTCTTTCATCTCTTGTCTCGCGTCTCTTCCCTTAGCCTAGCAAGTGCTCGCAGATGGCTCTTGGTGCCGGATCCCAAGGTTGGACAGTACTGGCGTGATATGCAGAAGCGAAGGCTGGCAGGACGCGAGGATCGACTTCTCACCGGTGAAGGAGAACTTGTCAAGTGTTTGGTTTTCAGGTTCTGCGGAGGTGAGCTGCTACTCGTGCTTTTGTCATATTGGAGTCCTTGTCCCGTGAAGCCATTCCTTCGAGGAGGCGAATAATTTATACCTTTCCCCGTGAGGGCGTTGATCTTGGCCAGGGTATATATCCTCTCCAATCGGTTTGGACTTCGGTCTCTCGCATGTTCCTCACGTTTGGCCATATTCCGGGGGGTCCTTTGTGGTTTCAAGGCGTAGTGAGTGTTCAGTTGGGCGGGGGGTATACACCCTCTCTGATCTACACAATTGCGAGGCGCTGGATTGGCTTCTCCGAAGTGTTGGCTGTAGATATGCATGAGATGTCGATTCTCGACCACTGCTTAGCATATCAATGTGGTCACCGACTCACTTCCGTTTCCCTTGGTTTGGTTGTTCCTTGATTGATGGTGTACATCCTCTCACAATGTCGTCGAACAGTGTCGTTTGTCCCCACCACCGGTTCTCCAAATTCGCTCGGCTAGACGTCGTTCCGCGCCACTTCCTCTCGCTACATACTCACCTTACCTTCTCGTTCTCCCTTCCTCGGGGGCTGATGCTGTCTCGCGGCCATTCCGCCACGGGCCTGAATCGTCGCATCCAGCAAGTTATCTTGTTCGTCGACCCCGACCTCCTGGAGACGCCTGGAGACCTCCTCCATGTATTTCCCGAAATCAGTCGACGATGAACCTCTTGCTTCTCAGCCCACTCCCCATACACCCTACTATACCGCGATTCCCCCTCTCCATCTTGTTCCTCTTGACCTTTGATGGTCTTCACCCCATCGTACAGGAACGTTTCTGTGGTCACTGCCGTTTGGTAATCACGGCGTCAGTCATCAGGCAGGATCTGTACGGTCGTCGGTGCGCGCGGATGTCGGCGTGGTTGCACCGGGACGGGGACGATGTCAACGACGAGCCTTTGTTCCCATAAATCAAGACGATACCAGTCCATCGGTGGCAAGATCGGTGGATCAGCGCGAATCATCGGCGTTGGGGGCATTCGTATGTCAGATCAGGGCTAAAGCGCTCACCGCTGTTGCTATTGCCTTTCCTATGATGCATTTCTCCTGGTCACTCTTTGAGCTTGAGGGTGTGATCCGATCTTGCGAGACAGGCAAAAGGGAGGTTGAGCCCAAGGGCTGTCGATGGGCGAGCAAGTGGGAGGGGGCGAAGAATATGAGCGACGGCAAGCCAGGCTGTGGACCTCACCTCAAGGTGCAAGTCCTTTGTGACAGGGAATGCCCCGAACACGAGGTGAGAGGCTTTTAGATAAATGGTGCCACTCCATCTATCGCTCGCTGGCAAAAATGTTTCACGTGTGTAGTGTGAATGAGGGTATGGCATTGTTGGGGTACAGCTTTCGGATCGGTGGGCCATGGATCGGGCAATAATCACTAATTGATTCTGGCTCCCTGAGGATGTTTGAGTTGCATGCGAGGTATGGTACATTTCATGCTTAGTATGATTTTATAGCAAGTCCAGGCATCTCTCGGAGAACCAAAGGGATCTCGGCTGGGAGCAAGCCAGGTTTCTGCAAAGCTTCACATCTTCCCGGATGGCGCCACTTTTGGAGGCATGGAAGGTTATGGTGGACATGGTGGTTTGAACCCTAATTGGAAGTTTATCTCGTTTGGTCAGGTCCCTGCACAACGTCACAAGCTTTTGAAGGAAAATTGATGAGCATAGACCGGAAAGTCGTTCCCGCTCTATGTACGTCCTATGAACAGTTTCATGAAGTCGTTGACGCGGTGAGGTTGCCCATTGAATTGAGCAACCGAGCGTCAGGATCCTGATATCGCCGAACGAGTGTTTTCTGAACACGCTAAACTGTATGCTCTCGTGACTGAACTCGACACCGCTGAGTACAATGCAGGTAGGCCAACAATGCGCACGAGCACCTCTTGGTTTGTGGAGCGGATCAAGTTGGTGTCTTTTTTGTGGGCATGGGATGAATTGGCTGACGTGTTACTAGTACGCGACCGGATCGGTGCAGCAGCTTGGGTGGTACTGACATTACCTGGAGAAAGCTTCAACGTGGAGGGACCGTAGGGTCAGCTGGTCATTTTGATTGAACGAGTTCTCTGACTCGGGCGTTCATCACCCCAGACGGTCGACCGACCGAGCGTACGGTGGTCCCGTTGTATTTCCTTACGCCTCATGCATTTTCCTCGGATGTGACAACAGTAAGTTGAGGATGGGCCCCGAGTGCTGCCACACCAGGCGAGCTCGCGAGCTCCAGGCCACGAGGTGCAATCTAGACTAAACGATGCCACCGAACCAATATGTAACAGTCTCATCAGAGTAACCACAGGTATATCTGCGAAGGGCTCAAATCATCATTTCCGAATCATATCGTTATACAATACACCACATGTTAGCACACTTTGCCACAGACTTATACTTTCCGTCGCTTCACTTTTGATCTAACCTCGTTCCCATCCCCCGAGAGGACACTCACCTTGCCCCCACCGTCCTCCCAACAATCCAGTCGCCGCAGCTTTGGGCACTTGTTGCCAAGCACCCTAGCGACTGTCGCTCTTCAGCACCCTGCTGAGTTCGGATGGAGACAAGGACATGGGAGAGGAGGCCACAAGCGTGGCAAGCATCAAGGTCGAGACCTCGTAAAAGAACTTGACCCCAGTGAACGTCGCCCACCCAATCACGTTGGTCGCGACACCCAATCCCCACATTGGGAGCGGTGGCGACCCTGCTCGATGACATGTCGTTGCGCCGCGCTGCGTGCGACTGCGACGCTTGCTCCGGGCCCTCGTGCGTACGCTTATGCTTGTTCATGTCCAACCAGGTCAGGCTAGGCAGACCCTCGACAAGTCGTTTAATATCGTCAAGGTCGTTCCACCCAGCAAGCTCAACATGTCGCACTGAGCCTCCGAACCGTTTTAGACCGGCGAAGAATGGGCTGTCCCACTCTGATCCGGAGAGCGTGATACCTTTGAGGACCTCCAACGGATGCGGGGAGTCTGTGGGACAGTTCAGGATCGCGATCGCGATCGTCTTGCCGCACCTTAACTCGAGCAATTTTGGGAGTGCATTCGGGGAGAGGATAAATGTTGGTACGGTCCCAATTCCATTTGGAGACGGAAGCAGATACGAGGCTGTGAGCAGAGGAGCAGCGGAGATTGGTGAGAGAGAGAGCGGAGAGCGGGCCAGCGGGGACAGATAAAGAGGTCGCCTGAGCCGGCAAACGCGTGTTTGGTGGCTTGCATTGCAACAACTTTCAAATCGGGTAACTAAAATGGCGCTCAGGGAACGAATGTTGTGAACATGAATGGACTTATCACAGGGACGGATTTAGCATTAGGTGGTTTGGCCATGTCGAGGGTACGGTGCGATTGGCGGCGTCGGTATTGGGTGCAATCGTGTTGCTCTTGTTGCAGTTGTCGTTCCAAATCTTGCAACATGCCTTGGGGTGTTCCGGGGGCTGTGGGATGTCAGAAATGCACCTGTTGTCTGTCCTTCGACGTCGTTCGTTGCTGGCCGTTTTTGAAACGGTCGGCCATCTTTGCGTGGTCGGCGGACGTTCCTGGCTGTTGGCTTGTCCTTGGTGCCTTTGGGTTGTCCCGGCTTTGCACTCTTTGTGCGGCACCTCTATGCAAACTGTTTGAGGGGTTCGGGACAGATATTTGTCGACTGCGGTAGTGGGCTCGAAGTCGACATGCCTAGGAACGTGAACACGCGACGTCGTGGGACACTCTTGCCCCAATTTGCAACTTGGCTAGTTTCAAACTCAGGCTCACTCCGCGACCTCCCACAACCCTTCGCTGCTCCTCTCTGCACAGCCACCCCTCCCGCTAGTCTCATCTATGGGCTGCAATGGACATCAACGTTCCCGGCGCATCCTCCGCTGTAGCAGCGGCACGCGCCAAAATGTTCGAGCATCCTCTCACGGAGTCCCACCCTTTATGAAACACCAGCAGTCCCAACGCGACGTCTAGAGCATGACCTCACGCACACAAGCTGCTTCCGCAACGAGGAAGACGAAAGTGTACGGACCCGCCTGGAAGCCATAAGACCCCATGTGGGAGGGAATTTTGTAGAGAGGTACGGCATCTCTAGCCATCAGATCGAATTTGGTCCGACTTGATTTTTCGTTTAGATCATGTCGAGACAGACCCTTGTTTGGTGACTCTCTCGATGCGATCAAGTTTATCTGCAAGACGCTCTGGTTGTTGGGACAAGCGCGTGGACAACCTCCGCGCGACTCATCGCGTCCGTTCCCTGTCTGCTCTCTCCACGCCTCACTCCTTGTGAACTTGGTTCTCGGGGGGTGTCTGTTCTGCAAGACAACACTTTCCACCCTATCTCGTGCATATCTTCTTGGCAAGGCGTCCTGAGGCTCTCAAAACGTGCCAGAATAGCATGTATTCCGTCTCACCTATGGCTTCCTCCTTTCGTTGTCCTCTTGCACCTCAGGTATGTCGCCCTTCCTGTGGGATTCGTCCGCGGTGCTCTTCCCCGCATCGGATTGCACGGAACTGCGACCACAGAAATCACATCACTACCTCACTGTATGTCGACGACACGGCTCTGTTCAACATTGTGCCGGCTCCTCACCTTTTACTTGCCACGAGGGTGCCAGTTGGACCGCATATAGGCACTGAACACAACGAAAGGAGGTATCTGGGTGACCCAGCATGATTTGAATGGAGGCGAGGTTATCAGGGGACAGTCCTCCACCAACGAGGTTAGTGTGTGACACGCACTTAGCCTGCGGATCTTTCGGGATCAGTGTCGATTTTGCGACTCACTGGCAGGTTCTACTAAGGGTACGCTTCGGCCGCCTACATGTTCCTGTGGAGCCCAATTCAGTGCACATGGCGGCAAACCCGCCTCCGTCATTGGTCTCCGCTCGGACACGAATAGAACACAATGTTGGCCGGGGCGAGCAGCGGCTTTGGGGGGAACAAGTGGCTTGGTTCTGAGTGAACGTGTCGTGCACGACGACATCATCATTTTATACGGGCTTGTAATAGCAGTGTGGTTTTCGCGGCTCACCTGAGTTGGGATCATCAGTCAGGCAATGCGAGAAAGTCAGCATCCTACCACTGTGCGTACTACCACGAGTGACCGTGTAGTCTCAGGAGTCGGGCTTGGGAGCAATTTGGGTCGCGAATCGTTGCTGTTTTTGGCAAGGAAGGTTACAGCGGTTTGCAAAAACCTTGAGATTAGGGTTGTGAGAAAAAATGAGTCGCGGCGGTCAGACGAAAGAGGAAACCACTGATGAGACTAGTAATCGACAAGATTAGATTTCTCTGTACCATAGAACCAGTCCACTACGATGCCAAGGAAAAAATGTACTACAAAGACACACAAGACTGCTGCAGCTGTCACTGAACACAGAAGTAACCAGGAAAAGCTGTCCATCAAGCTTCCTGCACCAGCATTGAGACGTGGA